>RCUC01162199.1:0-45265 GCA_003697995.1 Taxidea taxus jeffersonii
TAATACTTTTAGGGTCTCTCTTTGCTTAGAGGACCCCTTTCAATATTTCCTGTAGAGCTGGTTTGGTGTTTACAAACTCTTTCAGTTTTTGTTTGTCCTGGAAGCTTTTAATCTCTCCTTCTATTTTCAATGATAACCTAGCTGGATAAAGTATTCTTGGCTGCATGTTTTTCTCGTTTAGTGCTCTGAATATATCATGCCAGTTCTTTCTGGCCTGCCAGGTCTCTGTGGATAAGTCTGCTGCCAATCTAATATTTTTACCATTGTATGTTACAGACTTCTTGTCCCGTGCTGCTTTCAGGATTTTCTCTTTGTCGCTAAGACTTGTAAATTTTACTATTAGATGGCGGGGTGTGGGTCGATTCCTATTGATTTTGAGAGGTGTTCTCTGGGCCTCCTGGATTTTGATGCTTGTTCCCCTTGCTATATTAGGGAAATTCTCTACAATAATCCTCTCCAGTATACCTTCTGCTCCTCTTTCTCTTTCTTCTTCTTCTGGAATCCCAATTATTCTAATGTTGTTTCGTCTTATGGTATCACTTATCTCTCGAATTCTCCCTTCGTGATCCAGTAGTTGTTTGTCTCTCTTTTGCTCAGCTTCTTTATTCTCTGTCATTTGGTCTTCTCTATCACTAATTCTTTCTTCTGCCTCATTTATCCTAGCAGTAAGAGCCTCCATTTTTGATTGCACCTCATTAATAGCTTTTTTTATTTCAACTTGATTAGATTTTAGTTCTTTTATTTCTCCAGAAAGGGCTTTTATTTCTCCTGACAGGATTTCTCTAATATCTTCCATGCCTTTTTTGAGCCCGGCTAGAACCTTGAGAATCGTCATCCTGAATTCCAGATCTGACATATTACCAATGTCTGTATTGATTAGGTCCCTAGCCTTCAGTACTGCCTCCTGTTCTTTTTTTTTGTGGTGAGTTTTTCCGCCTTGTCATTTTGTCCAGATAAGAATCCGCTGAACTTGGTCTTGGCTGGATTTCTCTGATCTTCTGGGGGAGGGGCCTCTTGTAGTGATTCTCAAGTGTCTCTGCCCCAGGCGGAGTTGCACCGCCCTTACCAGGGGCCGGGCTAAGTCATCCTCTCAGGTTCGCTTTCGGGAGCTTTTGTTCCCTGAACGCTTTCCGTAGCGTTCCGGAGGACGGGAATGAAGATGGCGGCCTCCCAGTCTCCGGTTCGGAGGAGCCGAGAGCTCGGGGCCCCAGTCTTCAGTGCGCCTTCAGAGAAAAGCGCTTAATCACTCCCGTCTCCCCAGCCTCCGGCCGTGCTTGGAGAAAATCGTGCGTCATCAGTCCCGTGTCACTGGCTTCTGGGAGCTCCGAGCTCACCCAGCCTGTGACCAAGCGTCTCTGTCTCTGGCAGAGTCCCACCTGGAGTCTCCGGAGCCCGTAGATCCCTGAGCTCTCCCGGGTCGGAGTCTCCCCGGATCTTGTGGGGACCCCTCGCACAGAGCACCGGCCCGTGCCACAGAGCACCGGCCCGTGTCACAGACCACTAGGAGATCTCGGCTCTGTCTCCGCAGCCGGCTTCCCCGCTCTAATACCTGTGAGCTCTGCGACACTCAGACACCCCCGATCCTTCTGTGACCCCGTGGGACCTGAGTCCACGTTGTCCCCGTGAGGTCTTCACCCCAGTTTAGCCTCTGGAGCGATGTCCCTCTGTGGAGCCGACTTTTAAAAGTCCTGATTTTGTGCTCCGCCGCTTGCCGGGAGCCGGCCCCTCCCCCTGGGGTCTATCTTCCCGTCGCGTTGGATTCACTTCTCCGCTGGTCCTACCTTTCAGAAAGTGGTCGATTTTCTGTTTCTAGAACTGTTGTTTTTCTTCTCTTCGATCTCCTGTTGGATTCGTAGGTGTTCGGAATGGTTTGATAGGCTATCTAGCTGATCTCCTGCTGGCTGATGTCCTCTCAGCCTGCTGCTTCTCCGCCATCTTGACTCCTCCCCTGTGTGGGCATCTTGACAGGAGACTCCTGAATACGTCAGCAAGTATCTTCAAAGAACAAGAACATTTTCTTGTAAAACCACAATACAGCCATTCCACTTGGGGAAATGTGACACTAATACTATACTATGATCTGATAAACTCTTGTAACAATTTTATTTATTTGAAAGAGAGAGAGAGAGGGAGCATGCCCGCACAGAAGCTCAAGGGAGAGGGAGAAACAGCCCTCCCCCACTGAGCAGGGAGCCTGATGTGGGGCTCAATCCGAGGACCCCGGGGTCATGACCTGAGCCAAAAGCAGACGTTTAACTGACTGAGCCATCCAGGTGGCCCTTATTATTTAAATTTCCCTGATGGTCCCAACACTGTCCTTGCTAATACATGAGCTATTTTTAATCTAGGCTCTGTACAGAATAGCTTTGCATCTGGCCCGTGTGTGTTTGCTCTCTCTCACCCTGGAGCCCCCAACCCTCTTTGATGCTCATGGCATTGACCCTTTTGAAGAGTCTGGTCACAGTTTCACTGAACCATGAGTCACGTGGGATGGTAACACAGACCCAGCTTTGACTCCGGGCTCCATCATCTGATTTACTGTGTGAGTTCTGGCAGTTTTCTCTGCCTCTCTGAATCTTGACTTCCAAATTTATTAAAAAAAAAAAAAAGAAAAAAGAAAAGATACTAATAATATCTCTCTTTAGAAGTGTTCAAATTAAAGAACATTTAAAAAGTTTTTAGCACAAAGCCTAATTTTGGAACTATCATTTACCAGCTGTGTGACTTGGGCAAGTTTCTTAACCTCACTGAGACTTAATTTCTTTACTTATAGAATGAAACCACAGTAACTATCTCTTAGGGGTTTTCCTAGGATTCACAGTACACATGCAAAGCACTTGGCTAGCATATAATAAACATCTGATAAATATTAGCAATCTCATTGTCATTATTAAATGCTGTGTGATGTCACACAGGGATACCATCATAGCTCTGAAGCATAGATCTTCCTATGTCTTCTCCACGTCCTGGGAGAGCTTCGTACATGTTCTCTCTCTTCTCTGTCAAGTTAACTGCTTAGGCTTTTGCTCTGGCCATAGGACAACCCATTCTCACTTTTCAGATTTGTGGCTAATAACCCGCCCTTGGCAATGGAATCCAGATGGCTCTATTTGATAAGACGGAGTATAAATAGGTAAGAAATGGAGTTGACATTAGTCCCTTCTTGCCTCCTTTTATTTTGCTCACTTAATTTAATGTTAAGCTTCTGGGTAAACACACACCCAAAGCACAGTGAACTGAAGTACTTGTCATCTAGTTTAAATAGCATAATGCCCCTCGGAGTGGGTCTGTAAGGGCAACGTGATTTAACGTCTTTATCAAGAGTCTGACAGGGAATTAAGGGCACGACCATCAATCTGCCAGACATCAGCCAGCATCTTTTAATTCAAAGCCAGACTTTCCACCCCAGAGCTTCTGATCCTGAAGAGCATGTTGGGGCCCGGACCTGTCCCTGGAGAAATTCTGGTCCCCATGTCTTAGTACAACATGTTTCTCACCTGTCTCTGCTTCTGACCCTGCACTCAGGCTCCCATTCCATCTGTATTCGCTCACCCCATGTGACTCCCTCACTCCCCCAGCAGTCCACGGAGCCAGCCACCTCTCCAGCAGGTGCTGCCTCCTGCGGGGAGAGCTAGCCAGCCAGCATCGGGGTCAAGCCAGCTCCTGCTGGTTGAACTCCAAAACACATGGCAGGCTTCATCCCACATCGAGCCCAACTCTTTCTTGGCACTGGGCAGGGATGACCATCACTCAATTTATCTATTTTGAACCAATCTATGTTGTCTTATTCAGACATACCTATAATGCCAGCTATCATCTTAGATGATAGATACATACATACACAGATGGACATGGCATTGATTTCAGTGTCAGGCCTTTCAGCTTCATTTTTTCCAAAATCTGCAGGTATGATAATGCAGGATCTTAAGTGTATGTTTCAGAAGTAGCAGATCAGAAATTTTTCTTCCTAAAGAAATCTCCCATAAAATACCTTCCGTTTTTTATTTCACATGTGGCCTTCACTTTGGTTGTTTAAACAAAGCTAAGCTCTTCCTAAAAGCAAGTTTTTTTTTTTAAGTGAAAGCCCTTTGGTTTTTCCTAGTGCTCTATAATGAGTTGCCCTCCCTGCTGGGGACAGACATTTCACTAACTTTTCCTTTCCAGCCTTCCTAATACACAAGTCTCATCGCTCTCATGTTTAGAAAAATAAGAACTTTTTCCACCTCCTTTTACCTTTCAGGCAAGAACCAATGACATTTCAGAAGCCTGTGTCTGATCAACAGCAGGGAATGCTCTATACAACACAAATTGGAAAAGAAGCCTGGAGAATAACAAAAAGTAGTCTAAAGTGGTGGGTTTCCATCAGGATGACTAATCTGAGGCAAGAAATGCCATGTGCAGAGACTAGGCAACTGGGAAATCTTTTCTAATTGTAAAGGCCCCAATTCTATTTAATTCTGCCTTTTATGTGCCAAATCTTTGCTAGAGGCTGGAAGATAGAGAGATAAGTAAGACAGAGGTTTTGCACACTGGCTAGAATGGGAGAGACGTTAAAAATGTTGAAAGGCTATTACTATCATCCTAATCATTGCTTTATTTCCAGGTTCACTGTGGACCTAGAACATTACCCAGCTGGGCACTGAAGGGTGTGTAGGAGTTTGCAGCATGCATGTGAGCTGGAAAGGCAAGCTGAACAGCAAGGACACGGTGTGCCCAGTTCACAGATCATAGGTTGCGTGTGAAGCATGGAGGGATGGGGCCAGAATGCAAAGGCTGAGCAAGGTAGGAAAGGATTATATGCACAAAGAAGTGTGGATTTGATTCATGCCTTCCATACCCAACCATAGGAAACCATTGACAATCTTCTTAACATATCTGGCTTTTTCATGCATTTTTGTCTTTGCACCTCCTGTCTTCTCGGCTTTGACCTGGGCTTATTCTGTTCATCCTAACAGCACCTCAACTTCCTTCAGCATTTCATTCCGGCTTCTCCTTGATGAGGACTTCCCTGAAGACCATTGGCAGATCCCACCCACCACCATAGTATGGTGATATAAAAGAAATTCAGATATACAGGGGCGCCTGGGTGGCTCAGTGGGTTAAGCCTCTGCCTTCGGCTCATGTCATGATCCCAGGGTCCTGGGATCGAGCCCCACATCAGGCTCTCTGCTCAGCGGGGAGCCTGCTTCCCTTCCTCTCTCTCTGCCTGCTTGTGATCTCTGTCTGTCAAATAAATAAATAAATAAATAATCTTAAAAAAAGAAAGAAAGAAAGAAATTCAGATATACACTTCAGGAACAATGAATACAACTATTCCAAGCTGAAAGATAGCCAGAGCTGAAATCTAATTATACCCTAACAAACACTGGAGAATCAATTTAAAAGCTCTTAGAATTTGTTAGCGTTCCATAAATGGCCATATGCAATGTAAAAATATGAAAAATGTGAACAAAAATCAGATTTCCTATATGCCAGCAATAATAATTTAAGATGTAATGGAAATAAAATTACATTTTACAGAAGTAAGCAAAAAAATATCAACTACCTACAAAAAAAAAAAAAAAAAGGCTAAGAAGATGTGCTAGGTCTCTATATAAAAGAGGCTAGAAAATTGAGGGTAGATTAAAACATTGAGTCAACAATGCTCCTGAATAAGAAGATAGAATTTTTTCCAGTATGATCATATTTCATTAAAGTAAGGAATAAGATTGAAACCACCTAAATTGAAATTTCAAAAATCAATCAATCAAAATTTCATTCAGATATGTTGAATATTTGCCAAAATGATGTGTAAGGTGTCCTAAAAACAAACAGAAAAGAAATAGCTATCTTGGGGAGAAAAGGGACAAGGTACTAATTTGCCCCAAGAGATACTAAAATATGTTATAAAGCTGTGATGATTTAGTAAGCATGACATTGGCCAAGTAACAGAGAGACAGCCTGGTGAAACTGATTGGATAATCCAAAAATAAACAACGAGTTACTGATTGTTAAAGGGGCAATGCAGGAAGTTTTTATTGCTCAGTAAGACATGCAGCAAAAATATTAAACTGTTTGAAAAACAAATGACATCTTGATAGATGCATATGCCAAAATAAATTCCAGGTTTATTAAAAGACTGAAATGTAAAGACAGTTAGAGGGTGTAGATAAACATCTCCAGGCTCTCTGAATATGAGCAATATCTCCCAAACAAAAAAAAGCAATAGAAGAAAAGACAGGAAGTACTAATAAATGTGACTCCATAAAATATGTAAATTTGCACACACCACAAATAACAACAGGCAAAATGAAAACATTTAAGTAAGAAATTGGAGAGAAATATTTGTGAAATTTGAAGAGGAAAAAGACTAATGACACTAATATGTAAATAGTTTTTAAAAACCAATAAGAAAATATTGAAGATAAAGTAGAAAGTAAAAAAAAAAGAACAAATGAGACAAAAATAAAATGCACAAAAGAAGAAATACAAAAGGTTTATAATGAGGTTTTTTTTAATGTTTAAATCCCATTAGTAGCAAGACAAGAAAAAAATTAAAGGTTTCAAGCTTAGTCTACTTGATTGGCAGAATTTTTTTTAATGATAATACTTAACATTGACAGCATTAAGACCAGCATGTTAATACACAGCTGCTGGAAGTTTGAAAGGATGAAATCTTTATTTAAAGGAACTTATATATATATACATATATATATGTATATATATAACAAATATACCAAATATATATATATAACAAATATACCAAAATTCTAAAATTCTAGATTTTAGGAGTGATGAAAAGGCATTTTTGCCTGCTAGCCTCTCAAAAGTAACCATAAAAATACATGAAGGAAATAAGACAGAACCAGTCTCCGTTTTCCCTGAAAGCAGAGAACACCGTTAAATGTAAGCCTCGTACATGAAATGAAAATGCAAATAGAAAAATAAGAACTGACTAGCAGAGCGTAAGAAGCCAAAATCAAGTTAGGTTGTTGGTGAAGTTCCATGGAAAGCAAAGGCTCAGACTTCTTGTGTTTTTCTGCTCTATCATCTCTAGGGTGACAGTCAATCTTCCAGTTCAGTTCTTGGTCACAAGATGACCACTGAAGCACCAGCCATTACATCTGTGTTCCAAGCAGGAAGAAGGAGGAAAAGGAGAAAGCCAAAATTCACTTATATGCCCACTGTGCCTGTTCCTTTTGGAGAGTTTTTCCCTTTAAAGAATCTCTGCCTGTAAATCATTCCCTATGTATAAGGGAAGCAGGAAAACATGGCTCTTCAGTGCAAAACATCATCACCTACTTGCCCTATAAGGGTCTGTTGCTAAGCAAGAAAGGAAGAATGAATTTCGTGTAGAAAACTTGCCATTTTTGCCTCAGAAATCTTTCGGGTAATACATAAAAATGAAAAATCAAAGGACAGCAATGCGTGCATGTTATTCAGAAATATGGAAACAAAACACAGCAGAAACAATCATAAAATTTGAAAGGTTTTGTCTTTTAGGAGGAAAACAACAGGGAAAAAACAAGAGGGAAGCAGAGGGCTGATGTGTTCTTCTTATTTTAACCCTTCTGGCACAATTTGTTTTTTTAATGCTACGGACATGTGCTCGTTTATTAAAGCAAAATATAATTTAAAAGTTCAGCTTCAAGAGCTCTTGACAATTGCAAAGCTGCTGTATGTTATTAGTAACCAAATTACAAAATAAATTAAAAAAACAATGAGATTTCACTTTCCTTCATCAGTTTATAAAATATTAAAATAGTAATAATAGCAAGCATTGGCTCAGGTGTGCAGAAGCAAGTCCTCAAATACTGTTGATGGGAGTGTAAATTGGTACAACATTTTTAGAGATAAGTTTGGCAGTGTCTATTAAAATTTAAAATATGCATATCCTTCAACTCAGAAATTTCACTTCTAGGTACCTACCCTAGAAAAAGATGCAGAAGCTTGTCAGGGATGCAAAATGGCACAGACAAGGATTTTCACTGCATAATTACTGCAGGAAAAAGTTTAGAACATCATAAATGTCCATCAATAAGAAAATGACTTGATAATATGGCCTATGCTTTATGCGGGGAGGGAGAGGCTCCTCTTTTTTTTTTTTAAAGGAAGTAAGCCTTATATGCTTTGTCATGGAAAGAACTCCTACATATATCATAAAATGAAAAAAAAGCAAGATGTAGATTACATATAGCTAAAAAAAAAAACCACAGCTGGTTTAATATTTATATATTTAAAAGTCTGGAAGGATCGTCTTTAAACTGAATATAGTAGTTTCCTCTATTGAGGGGAATCTGATTGGAGCAAAAAGGGATGTAATGGAAAATGAGACACCTTCAAGACGATCTAGTAGTACAACTTTATTCTTCAAATGTCTTAGATTTGTAAACATGTTGCAAACTTAAGAACAGCATCTGGGAAACAGTCTCCTCAAAGAGAAAGCGAGCCTTAGTACTGAGAACACTGGGCCTTCAGCAAACATGGCCCAGGGGGCCACTGGTCTGTGCTTCCTGGGTTTCTGGGGACTCTTCATCTTAAGGAAGGAGGTCACAGCTGTTATTCACTGAAACAATCTAGGGTAGAAATGAAAACACCCTATTTTTCACTTTACCTATTTTTGAAATGTGTGTTTTAATTGGGTGATTAGCCAGTTTTGTTAAGGATGTGATTACAGACATAAATTATCCTTTGAAAACACTACTTGAAAAAAAAAAAAAAAAGCCACGAACGTAAACAAAACCAAACACAGAAAATGATTCAAATCCAACTGTACCGTTATTTTAAGAACAAGATGTATTCAGTCAAACACAAGCCCGACTAACCCTTTTTCTACCTGAATCCTCTTCTTTTTCCAGCTCAATCTGTACTTGACTCTGGAAATCATGATTGTTACACCTGGGTCCAGCTGGGCTTTCCACGTGTATGTTCGGATCCTGGTCTGGAGCCTGGATTTCAGGCTTGCAAGGTCTATTGTAAATCACGAAGTTCAGAGAGCACATATCATCAGACACAGAAGATGCTCTAAACCCTGGCAAGGTAGAGAGGACTGCCATTTGAGTAGAAACCCACCACATCCGCCAAGGGTAAGATCATCAAGTGAAAAATCCCCATCTCCCTTCTGTCCTGCACTTGGCTCCCAGTCAAGAGGATAGAATCGTACTGTCCGTGCCAAGTGCAAGAGCAGGGTAGATTTCAGGAGGTCAAGAAATAATTACAGGGTCAGGAATTTCCCTCCTTTGAGCCCTGGGGGAATAAAACACCCCACTCCTATTATGTCATCATGGATATTTGAAATATCTTGGACGGGATCCAGGAACCCGTTTGAGAGCCTCTCTATTCCCTCTTTCAGATCTGGTAAGGAAATCTCATGAGCTGAGCATGATGTGTGTGGAATTCTAGAGCAAGGTAATCTGCAGCATTTGCACATCAGATTGGAGTTACTTTTTGCTACCTAGGCAGAGTTTGCGGATGAGGGAAAAGTAACTGCTCCCTTTTTAAATAAAATGCTCATCCATTGCAAATTGCCCCCAAAATATCACAGGAGGAAAAAAAAAAAAAAGAACGACCTCCCCATTTGTATTGTCCTTGGCAATAAGGTCAAGTGCTCAAAATTAATTCTGCAAATAATTGCACCTTGAGACTTAGAACCCCCAATACGCAGTAAGGAAAGCTTGTGAGAACCTTCCTGAGGATAATAAGGCCCAGCTACATAGCTGCTTCGGGATACTCTATGAGAGAAACTCACTCCCTCGTTTGGGGGCTTCCTAAAGGGAAGGAACACGTCTGCACTGCTTTTGTGTTTTCATATTGAATCGCTACAAGAAGCCCTGGGATGTCTGTGTGACAGGAGGGGAAACTGAGGCCCAGAGTCAGACAGTCCGCAGGAGGCAGAGACAGGATACAAAATCCAGATCTTAAGGATTCAGCTAGAATTCCATATACCAGGGTCAAGTCTCAAGTGCTCTCCGCAGTGACCTCTGGTGAGGAGGGCTGCCAATAATACCCTGTCCAGCCAGTTTTCCTCATCTCCCCCATTTGGGATTCGGCATGTTCTCAACAACACTCCCACAGCCTCTTATGTATGTGGCTCTCTCATGCTGATGGCCACCCTCTGCCCAATGTCATGGTCAGCTGTAAATCTGAACGTGTCTGTATCCCTCCATCCCCACTCCCTAAATAGTAAGGCCTTTAAAGGGAAGCACCAAGTCCTTCCAGCTTTTTCTAACTGGCCTGTTTCACGAAAGTTCAAATGACCTGTATGTGTTGGCTCCTTACCTGTTGGGTTCACTGAATCGAGTTGCATTCGACAGTAGGAGACAGATAACAACACAGTTTTATGTATTTTCTAATATTTACAAAAACAAGCTATGTACCTGCACTAAGAAAATGTTTTGCGTCTGTTAATCCTCACAACTACCTTGTGACACAGCTGGTAGGAGTGTGTTATTTCGCTGTAGAGATGAGCACCCCAGGACCCGACGAGTTTAAGCCCCAGGTTCTGGTGTGAGTGAGGGAGAGGTCTGTCCCCTCTGCCTCCCACCCAGGCTCTTTCTTTTCTAGATGCCCTTAGTTCCTTCAAGGAAGCAGGCACCCTGACCTTGGCGTTCCCCACCTTGCCCTCCGTGTGTCGCCCAGGGACAGAGTATGAGGTTCTCTCTGCCCGGTGCTCTCGGGCATCCCTACGAGTATCTTTCCGGGACCATCGCTCAGCCACTCACTCGGGGCTTAGTTCTTGCTGATGCTACTTGTTCATCCTGGGAAGAAACAAAGAACAGTTTATAGAAAATATAAACAGAAAATATATTGCAGATAACATCTTCTCTCCCTCACAGCACAATCTCCAGAGAGAATTACTGCCTTGTCTTTCCTAAAGTGTGCATTTTGGGGGGTCCTTGGATTTTACCATCTTTTTTTTTTTAAAGATTTTATTTATTTATTTGATAGACAGAGATCACAAGTAGGCAGAGGGGCAGGCAGAGAGAGAGGAGGAAGCAGGCTGTCCACAGAGCAGAGAGCCCGATGCGGGCCTCGATCCCACGACCCTGGGATCATGACCTGAGCGGAAGGCAGCGGCTTTAACCCACTGAGCCACCCAGGCACCCCAGATTTTACCATTTTGCTAAGTTCCCTGTTTCTCTGTCTTTCGGATCAGACTAGAAGGTGACTAAAGGACACTGCCCCCCGCCCCCGCCCTGTGCACAGTCGTGAGGTCAGCAGAGGGGAAGCCTCCTTGCCCACGTGCAGGGCGGGGGGCCCCAGAGCCGGCCGTGCCAGGACCCCAGGGCAATGGCAGGAGGAGCAGGTGCCTCTTGTACCCGTGCTCCTTTTGCAAACAGAACTTGTTGTTGATGTAATTACACTGATAACACTGTGGGGGGCTGGGGGGAGGGGCGGCAAACCCTCTTAGCATGGGTCCCATGTGATAACACTGTACAACATGGCCGTTGTCCTCAGCCGGTGGCTGTCCCTGCCGCCTCTGTCACCCCTTCTGCAGCTCCAGCCATCACCTGAGGCAGGGGGGCACATCTGAGGCTCCCCCACCCACCCCCTCACAGAGCACAGGAAAGCAGCATCCACCGGGCTGGTGGTCAACCCTGTCATCTGTGGCTTCTTCTCCATCAGGCTTCAGGTTCTGCTGAAATGCTCCATTTACCTGGAACATTTTTCCCACAAAGGCTTAGGACGGGACATCAGGGCAGGAAAGGGGCTGCACGGGTCTCTCTCTTTGATCCAAGTCGCTCAGCGAGAGCCTTCATAGATCTTTCCTGCAAGGACCTAGGGGTGAACTGTGGGAAGCTGCATGTGACTCTGGGACCAAAGACTAATCAGGCCCTGACGCTGACCTGAACCAGGATTGGTTCTGCTTCTCTAGGCCTCAGTTTTCTCATCTGTAAAATGGGAAGTTTGGAATCATGGGCTTCCTCAGAGCTCAGCCAGCCCCACCCTGTCATTTCAAGTTGTATATTTTTCTGCTCCAAATTGCTCCCTTGTGAAATGGGAATATTACGATCTGCCTACTTTATTCTCCAAGATTTTTGTAAGGACGAGCTGCGATAGATAAGAAAACTATCTGGAGTAGTGGAAGCAGGGTGGATATTAGACAGGGTTCGGTTGGGGGGAGGGGCGGCAAAACCTCTTAGCACGGGTCCCAATAGCCTGGGACACCACTGTCACCAGCCCTGCCTCCCACGAAAGCTCCAGGCTGTTCCTATGAGCGAACCAGGCCTCTCTGCCCTCCCTATGCCTCCTTTTCCTGGATCACTTCCTCCCCTCCAAGGTGGATCCTTATGGAGAAGCAAGTGGTATTTGCACAGTCAGGGAAAAAAAAATCACAGGAAGTTACAGTTAGGAGAGGTTTCTCACACCGTCTAGACATCTCAGTGCTAGAGACAAGTATCTCTTCCTGAATATTCGGCCTCGGTTTGCATTTCTTTAGTGGTGGGGAGCTCTCTGCTTCACAGGGTAACCCATCCAATGGTTGGGCCACTCAGATGATAAGTAGGTCTTCCTTTGGTCGTGCTCAAATCCGCCTTTCTAAAACATCCAAATACCCAAACACCGGTAATAACTGTGCCCCACACAGACCATTGCATCCTACAGAGCCCACACTCGAACCCCCGCTGTCCACCGTACGTGGTCCTTCATGCCCGTGGCCCCTTGGCCCCCAACAGCTGCGAGGCTTGCCACCACAGCTGGGGGCAGTCCCTCATGTGTCCCCTCGCTTGGCCACATCCCTTGTCAAAAGCATCAAAGGCTAGTCTAGTTCTGACGAGCACGGGATAGTACGTCCCTCCCACACTCTGGACCCCACTAGGAGAGTTTTGGGACAAGTGTGGGGGAGACATATTCAGAAGCAACGTTTGCATGGCATTTACCAACCAATAGAGCAGTGCTATGCCTGTGACTCCACTCCGTCCTCACCTCTGCCGGAGGAGGTAAGAATTATTAACACCGTTAACCAACTTAAAGAAGCATCAGAGAGGTGAGGAATCCTACTCTGGGGACCAAACCCATAAGTGGGGCACCCTGCTCAAATTCCTGAATGTTCCCTAAGTATCCCCTTGATCCTCATCTAAGCAACTTGTAGCCTGAAGGGTTCGTGAGTCCATAAGCCCTGGGTTCTCCAGATTCTCGACAGCTGGCCACTAGTCTCTTGCCTGAACCTCCCAGACCACCAGCTGCTGGGATTCCCACGCCTGCCTGCGTGGTCCCGCAGCATCACTCCATTTCCATCCGGGCACTCCCTGCCCCCTGCAGCCACTGGACACTCCTGCTGCCCCCCCCCGCTCCCCTCCCCCCCGCCTTCCCGCTCTTCCAAAGAGGCGGGGAGCAATCCACTTATCTCTCCCACCTCGTTTTTACTCTTGGCTTTAATGGCCTTACTCAGCAACTTCTTGCAAAGAGCATCTGTAATATCCTATTTTCCACAGCCGCACTTACCAGCCGAGTGTGATTCTGTAAATGAAGAAATCTGGTTACGGGGGCCAAGAAGCGCAAGAGCCCAAGGAGCTGCCAGGAAGAATTAGAAGTCTGGGTCGACCAGGATAGGAGAGGCTGGCAGGGAGGGAGCAGGTGCTGCCCTCCAGAGGGAAGCTTCTCGGAAGGTTCGAGGTCCAGTGCTTGCTCCCTCCCTGAGTGTTTGCTGTTGCCATGGCTCCCTGGCATTTCAAAGCTCTTACATCCAGCGAACAAACTGTTAGTCCTTAAGAAAAGGTAACGTTTCCCTGGACTTGGCCTTGCCCCTGCTGGGGCAGAATGCCCTGGCGTCAACCCCACCTCCTACACACCCAGCTGTGGCCTCTGGGCACATCCTGCTTGTCCCCACCTTAGCTTTTCATCTAGAAAAGAGGCCTGTCTATATCTTCCAAGCAGCCTAGCCAGGGGGTAGGAGGAGATATTGTCTGTAGCCTGCAGGACACACGCGGGTAATAATCAGCAACTGCAGTTGCTAAATGGGAACCTCACAAATTCGTGATAATTGAGAACTTTGAAGCCGCTTACCGGAGCAATCCAAATGGGAAGGCTAGGGCTTGAAAAGGCTGAAGAGGCATCTTTCCACATCAGAGCACCTGTCTGAAGCAGCTGGGTCACTGGAAAGCCAGGCCAGGATGGGACTCCTAAATGCTTTGAAGGGTGCTTACCAGTGCCATCAGAGGCTTTCTTGCCCTCAGACTCGCCCCTGCCCAGTATTACAAGGGTTCGGGGTGGGGGGTTCCAGCAAACAGCATCCCCCCCCCACCTTCTGGCTTCCGTTAACTTCCAGGATCAGTTGGCAGACAAGAGCCCAAAACAAGCCAGACCATCTCTGCTTCTGTCTTTCTGCTTCCAGTGACATGGGGACATTAACTGTGTCCCATCGTGGTTCCAGCTCTCGCCAGTGTGAGCGTCCCCTCCCTCTGTTGTCCTACCATCTCCTAGATCTTATGCTCTGACAAAACCACATGTTTGTATTGTCCCCGCAGCTTGAGGATGGCAGTGAATCCCTGCTTGGTGCTCATCTTTGAGTTTCTTCCCCGCCCCCTCAGGCTTCGCAGGTTCCAATGTTTTGTAACCAGCTCCTTGTATCCGATTCCATCTGCTGAAATACTCGGCGAGGGTTTCCTAACTATAACCTTGACTGATACACAACCCAGATCTGGGGGGACCCTGTTCTTCGACCTGCAATTGTCACTTCCTACGAAGAATCTGGAAGACCAGATTTGCAGTAAACGCTGTTCATTAAATGACCCTTAAAATGAAGCTTACTAAAGTTAAAAATCAAAAGCTTCTTGATCACAAGTTGGGTTGGCTTTCCTTTAGAGACTGGCTGGTCAAAGTCTTCCGGTTTCTTTCCTGATGAAGAGTCTGAGGCTCTGAAGGTTTGGGGGATTTGCCCAAGGTCATTTAGTTAATGGTTCTTCTTCTCCCAGTGGGCATCACCGTGAGATGATTTGAATATCTACATCTTCATAACCCAAAGACAAACACCATATATTTTTATTTTGCTTAAAGGAGTTGGCTTATATTTACATAGATATTTCTTGAAGGGCATGATGAGACCTTGCATTTTTGCATTGCAAATAAGTGTCAAATTCTACTAGGTCAAATATAAACAAGAGACAATGGTATGGCCAGGCTCTGCCAAACTACTGAATTCATGCCATTGTAACCCTATATGTACAAATATAGACGTAGATATATAGATTTAGATAAAGAAAGAGACCCACAGATACAGAGAAAGGAACAGATACAGATATAGATATAAGGCTTTCCCCCCCAGGTCACTTCTTGGTTTTAAAAGGAATGGAAACAGCATGTTTTTCCACTGACCATGCATAAATCATCACTGAGAAGGAACTCAGCAGCATCTTTGCACACTTGTCTTAGAGAATTGAAATGCAGGGAAGGTTCCTTTCTTGATGACCCAAGCAAAAAAGTTCAAGGGCAGAGCGCACTTGGCTAGAGCGGGTCTGGCAGTAAGCATGGCCTGGGTCGCAAAGCCGTGTGAACACCTGGAGAAGGGCTATTTAGAACGATGTAATGACAGTGGCCACATCTGGGCTGGGATATGAGTGCTGGGTTTAGTAAAGAGTGCTCCTTCCCAAAACACAAAGTCCGTGGCCAGGGCCATGGTTGGGAGTCAGGAACAGAAGTACAACAAGCAGATGGGATTAGAGGATCACAGAGGGGCTCTTCCAAACAGGAAACCGAGTCGACTTTGAGAGAAGAAGAGACTCGTTTAGAAATGAGACAGAAACTGGATGCCTGGGTGGCTCAGTTAGTTAAGTGTCTGCCCTCAGCTCTGGTCGTGATCCCAGGGCCCTAGGATCAAATCCCGCTTCGGGCTCCCTGCTCCATGGGGAGCCTGCTGCTCTCTCTGTCTCTGTCCCTCTCTGTCTCTCATGAATAAATAAATAAAATCTTAAAAAAAAAAAAAAAAAGAGGGACGCCTGAGTGGCTCAGTGGGTTAAAGCCTCTGCCTTCAGCTCAGGTCATGATCTCAGGGTCCTGGGATGGAGCCCTACATGGGGCTCTCTGCTCAGCAGGGAGCCTGCTTCCTCCTCTCTCTCTGCCTGCCTCTCTGCCTCCTTGTGATCTGTCTGTCAAATAAATAAATAAAATCTTAAAAAAAAAAAAAAAAAGAAATGAGACAGAAACCAAAGTGACAAAGATGAAGGTTGAAGTAGGAGCCCAAACAAACCAAGAGCAGACATGCAGACGCTCTAACCAGCTGTTGGCCTGGAGACCCACTGAATCCAAGTAAGGACAGCACCAGTGCATGTGGTTTTCACCCACAGCAGATGTCTTAATTTCACTCTTTTGGTCTTTAATGGGGCCAGGGTCACTCTCTATAGTTAAGAGCTTCCCTGTCTGGGCACAGCCCCGAGGAGACAAAGACTTGGGATTCCGTCCCTCCAAACCAACGCCAGGTGATGTTCTCTGACCGGCGACACAGACAAGCCACCTCTCAAATGTGCCCAAAGGCACCTCGTGGACAAGAAGCAGCTCAGGCCAGCTGGGTGAGAGGCACAGCAAACCTGTGCCAGCCTTCACACCAACAGCCCCGAGGCAGCACCTTCTGGAGCTTGGGACACCGAGGTCCACCCCTGTATCGGCCTTCAAGAGCCCTCCGATTTGGCCTTATTTCCAAGGTATGTTTGCCGCCCTCTGATCCTCCAGGAAGTCACAGAACCCTCTTTTTCATTGTCCTCTCCCTCTCTTGTAATCTTCTTGTGTTTCTGTCTGGGGTGCTCAGTAAATATTGGTCGGATTTAAATCAGGAATTCTAAAATGCGTACAACATTGGACTCATGCTGTCAGCTTTCTGCACTAACCAGAGTTTATGTCTATCATCCACAGAGCTCAAGCCTCAGTAAGTGCCCCCCTGCCGTGTCAGACGGCTTTTCCAGCTGAGACTGGGGAGGTCGGCAAGAAGAAGAGGTGACTGCGGATCCCCGTTGGACGACGGAAGCCAGGAAGGCATGTCATCAGGACGAATGCACAGACTTTGGGGACGTGTGGTTGGTCTCATCCTCTGTGGATCCGGCAGAGGAGTTTGTGCAAACAGTGGGGAGGAGGAATGAACCATGCCACGCCCACGGTCCTCCACCAGTCTCTACTTGCCGTATGAGATGGAACTCAACCAACAGCAATGGGGGAAAGATCAGGACTGGAGGGACAAAATACACATATGATCTATTGATATAAATATGATATTCATGATAGGAATAGTACCTTTTCCTAAGGTTAGTGTAAAAATTAAATGAGACCTTTTCAAAAAGAGCTTGGCTCATGTGGGCCCACCTTCCCCCATGGGAATGTATTATAAATGCCTTGTTACTAACTAAAGTAAAACGCCATTGGAGTTCCGAAGAATGAGACATCTCTTTTGGCTTCAGGATCAAGGAAAATAACTTGGAGAAAAAGCCAACGGAGGGAGCCTTGAGGTACTGGATGGATCCGGTGGGCAGAAAGAACACCCAGAGGGCATTTCCCTGATGATGGGGGAACAGCAAGATTCCAGGTACCAGAACAGATGCTCCAGGCCCTTCCCCCTCCTGCGCATGCTCTGACTATGGAGCCCAGCCCAACATCTCCTTTTACTGAACACTCTTTAATCTTACTTATTTTTTGCATTTTGTCATCAGAATAACTTTTTTTTTTTTAAGCAGCATGCATTATGCAAGGCCCAAAACTTACAGCCACAAGTAAGACAGGCATGATCCCTGCCCTCCCGGGTTTGATCTTTTGCTCACCAGCGTTGTCTTCCCCAAAAGCCCACTGAAGCAGGCACATTGCTCCAGACTTCTATGTCTCCCAGGATGTTGTGCACAAAGCAGATGCCTCATAAAAGCTTGTTGGTTAACTTCGCTCCCCAAACTCTGCGAACCCCTGGCCTCAGAATTCCACTTATAACCTCATTCAGTTTTCCTCCAAATACTTACTTTCCATCTTGAGTGATCGGTGGCCAAGCAGTGTGGGGGCCTTTCTCGGGACAGTGAAAGGAAAATCCAAAGGGTGCGCCCAGCCAACGGTGAATGAGAAAGGGTCTGTAACGGTGAGTGAAGTCCATATGCAACAAAGTAAATAAAATAAGAATAAAATAAAATATAATAATCTTCAGACCAGTAGATTGCATCTTGATAGACTCGATAGACACACAGAGTACTTAATTAAAGATAAAAAAACTTTTTTAATGCATACAGTCGATATGCAGAACATTCCAACTGGCTATTAATGAAATAGCCTCTTTGTGTTTCTTTAATTGAATGAAATTTTGACAAAATATTTTTCCCTTCACTCATTATCACTCAATGAATATATTTTCAAATTAGCTTTATTGCCTTTAAAGTGCTGACTTCAGGCATTCTGATGCACTCAGCAACCCTTTTGCAGAATATTTTCTTAATTAACGTTTACTATGGCTCTGACACGGGGCTCACCTGCCTTTGTGAGGATGGAATCTAATTTTTTTTTTCCTTGATTGGCTTCCCCATTTACAGAACACATTCTAGAAGGAATCTCCTTTAATATTCAGATTAGGCTCTCCCCGGGTGTCTGCCACACTCTCTCTCCAAATGTAAATGAAACACTTACCCCCAAATGCAGCCTGGTTTTCCACTGAGCATGGTGGGAGACTTCCCAGCAGTGAACACCTCCTGTCACCAGCCCCCATGCAGAGCCCACATCCCACATGTGATGTCTCATCTGGAGGCTTCCAGGGTCAGGGCTGACCCTTGGAATAAAGAGTCCGAAATGATGGAGATAGGAAGTGATCTGGAGAGAAGGATGACTTAAAAAAATCTGGCTCCTGTGAGTGCTACTGTCCCCAGAGGGATCAGGTAGTTTGCAGAGGTCCACAGAAGGCTAAGGACTCAGGACTAGTTAGAGAAAATTCCGGAAGAGGATTCCAGATGGGCTCAGTCTGAGTGGCCAAGGATACTACAAGCTAGAGATAGGAGTAGTTCAGGGAGTTTAAAGCAACACAGGAAACCTGTTTTCTGTTTTCCCTCTCCCATGCTCTCTTTGAGCGCAACTGCAGCTCAGAGCCTAAAAGCTGTCAGTCTCCTCTAGCACAGCCTGTAATCCTATTAAAAGGATTATTCCATCGTCCTGGGCTATCAGATCTTAGTAAGAACTCATTTAGGTCAACCTTTTAGGAAATTTACACACACACACACACACACACACACACACACACACACACACGGGAGCGGGGGGAATATTAAATAAGCCACTTGGGATATTTCTCAAAGACAACTGAGCCCTGCAGACTTGAAGGTGTATAAACCACCCGGCTTTTGCTTTTTCTTGTAAAGCCTCATGCAAATTCTGGTCCTGTAGCCTCTTTGATTCCTTAGTTCTAATAGCAAATGGTGGGGGTGGGGGGGTGGGGACGCCTAAGCAGGAGGAGTCAGAGCCTGATAATTTCCATGGGAAGGCCTGGAATGTTAAATCCACTTCAATCCGGTTTGCTTGCTGTGAACCTGAACCTGGATTCCTCCAGGCAGCTCAAGCAATAAGGGAGAGAGAAGAGAAGGGGGCAGTTGCCAGGGGAGGGGCAGACAGGGTCTCTCAGTGTCCAGGGATCCAACCTGATTCATGTTCAGGCTGGCATCTAATGTCCCAAGCCTGACTCAATGCCTCTCCCTCCCCTTCTGACATGGTCATTTCAAATGATGGCACCACCAATCGTCTTTGTTCAAACTAAAGCTCTTAAGGCATCATTTGCTCCTTCTTCATTCCTGTCACTGGTGCCCATCAGTGTCCTTTCTATGGGTTCAGCTTCCTCAACCTTTCCCAAGGCCTTCTATAGTAGACAGCTTCTAACCTGGATCTCAGTGGTCCCTCCACCCTTGCGTCAACCCCTGGACCTAGTGATTTCTAACTAACAGAATAGGGCGAAGGTGATAGGAGGTCACTTCTGTCATTGCTGAAGACCTTGACTTCCATCTTGCTCATACACTGTCCCGGCTCTTTTCACCTGCTTGTTCTGATAGAAAGAGGTATGGGGCAAGGAGCTGAGGTCCTCGGTCCAATAGCCCATGAGAGACTGAATCCCGCCAACAATCTCTGGGAGACCTGGGAAGGGGAACCTACCTTTGTTGATCTCAGGAGGACAGTAGTCTGGTCACCACCCCTGCAGCTGCTGGAAACCCAGAAGCCATGCCCAAACTCCCAAGCCACAGAAACTATAAGACACTAAGAGTGTATTATTTGAAACCACTGATTCTCAGATAATTTTTATGCGACAATAGATAACTAATACACACACACACACACACACACACACACACACACACACCATTCCATCCTCTTGAACTGCTCTCCTTCTTGTAAAGCCCCATCACTGGTCTGCCCTGCGCCCCCCAGCCCACCTGCCATCTGCAACACCATCACGTGATCCTCTTAAACCTCAGCAATGAGCATGTTTCCAGAGTCACCAACTCCCATTTCAGCCAAATCAGTTTCAATTCCCCCTGTTTTCTATTACCTGCTCCTTGATTCAGTTTCCTCTCTGGGGGTGGAGGAGAAAAAGGGTTATTTCTCCCATAAACGTAAAACTAGAAATATTTGAGGGTGGAGTGGTCATGGGAACATTTATGAATATTCTGACGGTCCATGGCAGGACCACTCTTCTCTGCCTCCTTAAGTTTAAGTGTGTCCACATCACTGATTGGGGCCAAGGAGAGGCAAATGGCGCATGTCACTTTTACGTGAGGGTATTTAATTGCCGTTGCTTGCATCCTATGCTCCTATTCCCTGCCTAGTCCCTGGAAGACTGTGAAGAGTAGAGCCTGCTCTGTCCGCCCTGATAAAGCAGAGCGGGAAATAAATCTTTGTTGTGTTAAGTCCCTTAGACTTGGGGGCTACTTGTTACTGCAACAGAACCCAGCCTACTCTGACTCACACAGGGCACCAGTGAATTAGCCCTGCCTCTAGTTCCCCAGATACAAGAATTAGAGAGAGAAGAAGGGATTGTTGGAAGCTCTCCAGCAGAGCACTGTTCCCAAATCCTCTCCAGGTCACTAGACCCCTTACTGTGCTGATGAGTCCTGAAGAAACAATTGCCCAGGCTCCCCCAGAGATGCGGACATGTCCCTGCAGTAGGACCAGGAAGGAGCTAGTACTCATGATGGGAAAGAATGAAGGATGAGGGGGTCTGTGCTGCTCTACTGGGACTTGGAAATAGGGAGCCAAAAATATCTTGGGGGTCTATAGGAATGCCCAGTAAGTTTCCAGAATTCAAAGCTTTTTTGCTGTGGTTTCAAGACATGAAGCTGATCAGACACTTGGACCAAATTCCTTCGAGCAAGTCATCCCCATTGCTGAATGGTCTTTAAAGGGCTCTGAAATAGGCCCTTGGTAGGCTGAGGGGGGCTTTCAGCAGGGTGGCCCTATGTCCTGGCTTCCTCGGAACAGTCCTGGTTTACACATGTTGCCCCAGAGTAATTAATGATAGTGATTGCTTTCTCTCTCGGGTGTGTCCCAGTTTGGAAGATAAATCACACAGTCACTCTAGCTTTGAGGCTGCAATCACTTGCCAAGCTTCATTTCCCAGTTCCCTCCCACAGACCACTGGCCACTGGCTGGTGGAGAAGGAACACTGTTGAACTCGGAACTGCCAGAGAGAATCCCTTTCAGGCCGCTGTTAGACTGCAGGGATCCTGGGTTCTTCCCTCCTCTCTGATACCATCTGGCTGTGCCATTCTGAAAAAGTTGGTTTCCCTCCTTTGACCTCAGTGTTATGCAAAATAAGGGAGCTGGATTGAATGGTCCTTTGATTTCCTTCCAGTCTTTGATTCAGTAAACCTTCTCTGCCAGGGAAGTTTCCAACAATGGAGGAACCGGCCCGGGTACCAAGCATTGAATGCAGACTGAATCAATCATGCAGCCCAGATATATTTACAACTTTTCTTTTCAAAGCTGTGTAGACTCCATTGTGATTAACGGAATGCAAACTCTCTTAAAAGTGTTACAGAATTCAGAGTCTCTGAGTGTCATTAGGCATTTTCTCAGTCAACAAGATGAAAAGTGCCATGACAATCAGGTTGGGGGAGAAGGGTACAAAGCAAAACATACTGACATTTAAAAAAAAAAAAAAAAAAAAAAGATATTCGTAGCAGAACAGGCTGGGAACCACTGAGCTACAGTAAGCAATCAATAAAAGCAAAATTTTGTATCATCTGCATATTTCCTTTTGCTGGGGAAGGCACCAGGGCCGTTCATCAGCCTCTCAAAAAAGTCTGCGACCCAGATTAGCTCTAAAACAATTATTCTGGAAAGATGAAGAGGTGGAGGGCTTCCAAAAGACTTCTTAAGCCCCATCTCTACCTCCAAATAAAGCAACATTAGTGTTCCTATTCCTTTCATCCTTACTAGGCCAGAGATCCTGCTGAGTGCCTTGCAAGAGATCCTAGTCCCTACAAGAGATAAGACCAGAAACTGAAGGTACAGAGGAAGGAAGTCATTTACTCTCACTGTGGGCAGAGCCAGGGCTGGAACTCAGGTTACCTGTGACTGGCACCCCTATTCTTCTGCTATAGCGTGCTGTCCCCCCAAACCACCACCCACTGAGAGCTGAAACATGGCGTCTATTCCAAACAGTGTGCTTCCTTGGCAGCATGGAGTGGAGGGAGGGAAGGGGGAGACCAGTGATATTAACAGCCATGTCTGGGATGAAGTCAGTTTCTCTTTAAGAGGGAGAAAAAAAAAGAAGAAGAAGACCTTAGATCAGTGGAAGAAATACTTCATTTAAATTTTTTAAAGCATCTTTAGAAATTTTCATCAACAAAATTAAGTTCTCTCCTTTTGTAGTTAAGCGGGAATTAAAGAAAATGTTCTTTATTATTTTTCTGTCTTAGCATTTAGCATGTCAAAAACTATCCCCCCAGAGAAGGCAACATAGCCCCTGCTTCTGAATTCCTAAGGCAGGTGAGCCAAGCGGGGGTCCAAGAGACCATTCTGGTCTCGGAAGAGTATCCCCAGTGACCCCACGCATCCCTGAGCCACAGGAGGCCCATGCCAGGGAGTCCCCGCTATTCCCTGGGGTTCCCCAACCCGACTGTACACATGATGCTCCTCCACCTGCCTTGGCCTCCCTCCTATCTCATGGTTCCTGCCTCCTGTCTCACTTGGGGTATTGGCAGCTACCTATGATTCAAGACGCATCCTCCTGGGTCTAGGGGCACAGACAGGACATTGCACTTGGGCAAGCAGTGTCCCTCCTGCCCCCCACCTCATCTAGTACCCCAACCTCCGCTCTGCAGGGTAGGAGGCTCCAAGGGGCTGTGCTTAGGGGTCTTCAGAGTAATCAGAAGGATGAGGTACAGGGTCTACTACTGGCTGCCTTTGCCAGATCACATTTGAACTCAAACGAAATAACCTTTCATCTTCCTTTTTTTTTTTAGATTTTATTTATTTATTTGTTTGTTTATTTTATTTATTTATTTATTTATTTATTTATTTATTTATTTATTTGATAGACAGAGATCACAAGCAGGCAGAGAGGCAGGCAGAGAGAGAGAGAGGAGGAAGCAGGCTGTCCGCAGAGCAGAGAGCCCGATGCGGGGCTCGATCCCACGACCCTGGGATCACGACCGGCGCCAAAGGCAGCCGCTTTAACCCACTGAGCCACCCAGGCCCCCCAACATTTCATCTTCTATCTTGCTTTACTCTTAGATTCTGTTGGCCTTCAAATTTTTATGTCAAGAGCCATTCTCGTTGCATGAAGGATTTGGCACCCTAGAGAAGAGTTTCTTTTTTCCTTTCCCTCATCTACTGAAAAATACGTGGCAGGGAGAGGCGGTGCTCCCCACATAGCCATGCGTTTCTCTGTGGCTCCCGGGGGCTTCCTGGCCAGGCTGGGAAATGAGATGGGAAGTAATGTGACATGGGATGGGTTTCCTCCCTCGCTTTCCTTCCCCACGGAAGCAACTTTGGAAATACACGTTCCAGGTGGTGCGGGTCACCCTATGGGGGCCCCCAGGACCTCTGAGTCAGTGCTTGGAGCTGGGCAGCTCCGGAGAACCACCCAAGCATTGCACCAAGGGTAAGCGAGAAGCAAACTGTAGCCTGTAAGCCTTGGAGGGGTCGGTCTGTTTCTTACTACAGCCCAATCTGTCCCAATATACCATCAAAGCTGGTTACCACCGTGGGGCAGCGATATTTCCTCTCCGCCAGGCCTGCCTGGCATGCACACGAGCCCACGCTGCCTCGGTGGTGGCAACAGCAGGAGCCCATCCTGGCCCTCTCTCTCCACATCGGAGCGGCTCAGCCACACTCTGAGTCTACGTTCCCAAGCTCAGGGTCTCAAGACAGAGATCATCAGATTAGCCCCATTAGAGCAATCGGTGGTAGCATGAAGCCAGGCCATGGAGCACGGACAAAGTCACAAGGACCATCCCTGGGAAGTGAGGCTTTGCCAAGAGGAGGGCAGCTAACCGAGACGGGCTCACACCCAGCTCTCCTAATGCTTCCTGAAAGCCAAGCACAACTAAACACCCAAACAAACCAGAGCCGGTGTGCACAAGGGTGAGGAGAAAGAGGGCGTGCAGCAGGGTTAGGAAAAGAAGGGATCAAGGCAGGGAAATGAGGTTTTAAAGAGATGGGAGCAGGTGAGAAGGCAAGGCATGGAAGACTGGGTGTGAAAGAGAAGCCGCAGCATGGCGTCGAGGGGACTGTGCAAAACGTAAGCGGCTCATCGAGAGCACAACAAGACAAGGGTGAATTTCTCAGGAAACTGCTTCTTCTCTTTTAGACTCACAAATTAAAAAAATAATAATAATAACGATGCTGCATGATATATGTACAGTTGTAAGCACGTGCACATACACAACTTGTCATGACCTCTTTCTGGAGGAACTGAGGGCTCAGCTCACCTGACCCCTGCCTGGGGAGGGGGTTGGGGGGAGTGGTCTGCAGCCAGCATCTTGGCAGCAGCAGGCTCTCCTGTGAGCCAAACATCCGCTGAAAACCTTTAGCATCTTCCCCCTCTGCTTGTCTTCACTAGGACTCCGGTTTATGGGGGGAGGGGGGTGCTGGGGGGAATGACAAATGACAAATTCACATTGGTCAGCCCACATTTCCATTTGTGCTCAAATTGCAATTGCTCCTAGCTCCCGTCCCCCTGCCCAGATGGGCATTTAACCCCCATGAGAGTGTCTGCTGTCCCCCAGAAGATTTTCACAGATGCCTACAAAGTAGTCAGAAACTGTCCCTCCTCCTATTTTCCTAGTCTGCCAGCTGCTTGGTCAATTTCCACAGCCTGAGAACCACCCAAGGAAGCTTCTCTGCGAAGGAAAAGGCCAATGTGTCTTTTCTCCCCAAACTTACAATCTTAAGGGAGTCAGGACTGTCCCAGCTTGCAAGTCCCTGCAGGGAAATCACAACCTGCTCTCAATCCCAGGTAACCTAAGACCCCATGGTCTCAAATCAGCCTACTAGGACCCCAAGCCTCACATGGGGTCTCCAGCCCAGTTCGATCAGCTTTGGACTTACATCATCCCAAGGGCAATTGGGAAAGACTCCCACCCCCAATCTCTCTTCTCCGTCCTTTACCCTTAATTAAAAGGCCTTCTCCCAACCCTAATCCCTACTTACCTCGTTGTTCATTGGCGGGCTAGGGGCTAGGGTTGTATGTTTCTCTACACAGTCCATCCCGGCTCAGCCAAATTAAAATGCCCTGACTGAGATGCCCAAACCCCAGACAGCATATGGAATATACACAAAGTGGAGGTGACCCAGGCTGACAGCAAAAGACTTAAGATTCTGCCAAGTTCATTACCACCAATATGAACGGGAGACAGTATTTATCCTGATACGTGACAAGTTGCCCACGGTCTCCCAAAAGAGCCCAGTTCTTGGCATAAAAGGAAGAAGGGAGAATGTTTCAAACCCAGGAGTTGTCCAATCAGAGAGACTCCACCTGTCCCATTAGTTCTGTCCCCTTGTCCTCTTACCTCTAACAGCTGCCCCAACTTCACCTATGAGCCAGTATTTCTGGGACCTGGGAGAACCTAGCTGGTCACACCTGCAGTGGCAGGTACAATTCTCCCTCCCAGCCCCGAACACACCCCAATCTGTACAAGGGAGCAAAGAAGAGATAGAACAGCCAACTTCCTAGAAGTGCTTGCCAGTGTCCCCCAGAAAGAATTCCTGTTCTACGCTTGGGGTTGTGGGGGCTAGGGATGGCGGGAGTCAGATCCATGAAGTGGGGGCTGAGCTGCCCCCTTCCAGAATCAGCCACAACCACCCATCCCCCACACATGCACGATGTGTACGCATGCGCGAAGATGCAAGGGTGCATGGGCATCATCCAGGGGCGGCCAGATGCATCTTAAAATAATGAGGAGGCAGCAATGGACTCTCTTTCTTCAGGGAGACCCCCCTAGGTCATCAGAAGAGGCAAATCCGCCCTGACTCCAAAGACCCAGAGAAGAGGCTACATCATGAACTTGGGACCCTAGAGGATCCATTTCTTGAGGCCTGGTTTCACTGGCAAGGACACTGGGAGAGCAAGAGGCTGATTCAGCCCCGCCCTCGAAGGGACCTAGGATCTTAATCCCCTCTGTGGGCAGGTGAGAAGGGGAGGGCTACTAGGTCCCCACCAGAAGCCTTGAGCAGAGCCATGCCCCACATTGCTGCCTTACATGAACACTCACCTAGCTAAAACCTGCTGTGGTCTGTCACAGCTCTACAACCACTTCTAGGCCCTTCTGTGCTCTTCTAACTTCCCTGCACAGCCCCTGATTTCTAAGTTGGTGAATTGTCCTCACACTTAATTTTCCTAAGCCAAAGAAGGAAGGAAGGAAGGAAGGGAAAAAAGGGAAGGGGAAGGAAGGAAGGGAGGGAGGGACAAAGGGAGGAAGGATAAAGAAAGAAAGAAAAGAAAGGAAGGAAGGATGGAAGGAAAAAGAAAGAAGGAAAGGACAGGACAGGACAAGACCAGGCCATAATTGGCTCAAAGTGAGAGAAACATAATGGTTGAGAAAAGAAGCAGAGACATGCACTGCTCTTGGGGTGTCTGCAGCCAGATGAAAATAAAAGTGAATTTCCTTGCCCCCAAGAGTGCAAGGTTCTTCCTAATAAATCACTACACTGTTTGAGTTGTCCCTCAAGCCAATGCTGAGCCCCTTTCCTCTAGCCTCTGGATGCACACCCCACCCCACCCCCCTCTTCTTTTCTGATGGGTAAGGAGAGCTTCTCTGCCAAAGGCTGGGGTTTTATTTCCAAACCCCTTTGCTGCATTTTCCCAAACACAGAAGATGGGTCTCCTGAGCACACACCAAAACATGGAGCTGTTCGCACTTAGCTCAAAGGCACTAAAACATGCTGGGTTAGGACAGCAGGTGCCACGCTTTTCCAGAGCGGGGACCAACCCTGACCCCCGGGGTCAGTCATTCCTGCACTGGATGGGACACATGGAGCCAATGTCTCGGGGTGGGGGTGCAGGGGTCTGGGGAGGGTGTTGATCCTCCACGTACTGTCCCTTTGGCCAAGGGGGTCATCAGAGCAGCCTGTCTGGGCATAGAGGAGCCCTGCTCTCTTCTAGAAGACCCCCACCTGGTCTCTTGTCTCTCAAGGGTAAAGGGAGGCTTGGCTTGCAGAACCGGCAAGTCAACCGTTGATCTACACTCAGAGGGAGGGGCGGAGCGGGGAGAGCAGAGGGGAGAAATGATGTGGCTGTTTATGGCGCCAGAAAGGAGCTTCCTAGCGCAGCAGGAGGCCAGACCCCGAAGTGATCCCCCTGGCCCTCCATCCACCCGCCAGAGCTGAGCGCTGCAAACTCCCTGCAAGGCCCGGCAATGGTGTGTTCCAAAAGCAATTTAAAGGGCCAAAGTAATTGACTTTCTATTAGCTTCCTGGAGGGATTGTTTCATCCCATCAACCTCTGGTCGTATGCAGACCTAATGCCTAACGCAGCGAGGCAAGAACAACGAGCAGCGTCCTGGATTGTGTCTCTCCTGTGCCGCTGATTACCGTAACCCACGTTTGAAGTTAGGACAACAGCTTCCCAGGAGCTGTTAACAAGGGCCTGTGTTCCATACCCCTAAATTAGCCCAGAGAGACGGGACCGGCAAACACGTGTTTAGGGGTAACAGCTGCCGTGAAGAGGGTGCTGGTGTCTTACATGGACCCTGGAAGACAAGGCTCTATGAGAGAAAAAGATTTTGGGAGTTTTAAGCAATTCTTGACTGATTTCCAGACCCTGCTTTCAGGGCAGTGGGGGAGCCAGAGATAAATAGGGCAACATCCATGACTCTGGGTCTCATACTCTAGCAGACAAAAGGAGGCAGAAGGCAAATGATTATAATATAAGCAGATTACAATAGGTGCTATTAAGGTTAAAAAAAGAGAGAGAGAGATCCTATGGCCATGTGGTTAAGATGGTTTCAAAAAGGGGTCACACTTGAGCTGGGCCTCAGACAAATGAAGGTGAAGGAGAGGAAGGGAGTCCAGGTTGAAAGCAAGGACCATGCGTTGAGAACAGCAGTATTCTAACTGCAAGTGAAAAAAAAAAAAAAAAAAAATCTCACCCGGGCCACCTGGGTGGCTCAGTTGGTTAAACCTCTGCCTTCAGCTCAGGTTATGATCTCCAGGTCCTGGGTTCAAGCCCCACATCCTGCATCAGGCCCCTGCTCTGTGGGAAGTCTGCTTCTCCTTTCCCCTTGCTTGTGCTCTCTCTCAAATGAATAAATAAAATCTTTAAAGAAGAGAGAGAGAGAGAAACTCACCACAAACTGGTTTAAACAAAGAAAATTATGAATATCATTAGCTCTCTGCAACTGAAAATTTCATAGCAAGGCTTGGCTTCAGGCATAGCTGGATCTAGGGGCTTAAACAACATCAGCCCTTAGCTGTTTGCTTTCTTCATTTCCAAGCTCCATTTCCTCTTCCGTTGGTTTCACCCTCAAGTAAGCTTTTTATATCTAGTACTCCACGCATTTCAAACTTATAATATTATTATAAACAACAATCCTGCATGTGTGTGTGTGTGGGGGGGGGTGTTTTCCTGTCTCCACAGTTCCACAGAAGTCCTAGAACTGAGTTTCTTATGATCTGACATAGGTCAAGCGCCCATACCTGGCCCAAGGGAGAAGACTGAATGTTCTTACTGGCCAGGCATAGATTATATACACACAACTTCCTGGATTCCTGGACTAAAAATGTGCTATGAATAAGTTCACCCCAGCCTCTCAAAAAATGAAGTTTTGCCAAAGCAAAAAATGTTATAAATTTGTGGCAGGTAAAAACAGCAGAAGTACTCTAGGTAGATACCAGCCTGATCAGAAAAGCTGCTAAGCAAGGAAATTTAGATGTCATTAACATGGTCAACAAAAGTCATTAGAAATCTGGCCCAATATAAGGCACTGTTCAATAACCTGAGCATATAGACCCCCAAGACATTTATTTATAATATTGTTTCCTAAAATGTGAGCCCAAGAACACCAGAGCTGCAAAGTTTGAAGGTGTTTCTATGACAAAGAAGGGTTGGTTTATCACTGGGTTACACCAAGTGGAACAGATGACTATAGGGATCCTTGGGGACCATTTAAATGCTAATGGATATTGTGAATCTTTAAGAGGGCATATGATGTGCCACATTTTGCAATAGAAGCTTTCTGGCCCCTTCTCTTTCTTCTCCTTCTTTTCCCCTTCCCTCCTCCCCTCCCCCCTTGCTTCTTCCTCCCCCTCCATCTCCTTCTTCTCCTAAGAAATCACTCTTAGGGCTCTTGTTCTGCAGAACACACTTTGGACGATGTACTTTTGGGATGACTCATCTGGTGGAAAGCGTGCATGGATTGGAAGGAGGAATTGGAAAAGATAGGACTCTGAGCCCTGGTTTTCTTCAGCTTATCATTGCTGCTCTTGCTCAGCAAGTTCAGCACCTCCCAATGTCCCTTTCCCCAACGCACACACACACACACACACACACACACACACAGTACCTGAGTCTGAAGGGACCAGGGTGGATTCTGCATTGACAACAGCTCAGCAAGCACACTGTCCCCTTGATAACCATAGTTTGGTCCGGCCTTATATTGGTGCTACTGCTTCCGCTTCCCTGCCTGCACCCCGGCTCCCAGGAGCGCTGTCCTGGTGCACAGGCTGTTGAGCTGGGGCTCTATGGAAATTCCTCCTAGGACCACCCCTAGGGGCTGGATTCTACAACTTGCATTTCCACCCATTGACTGGGAGGGTCCGCATTTGTTGCTAACCCTAGGGTATCCTGGCAGAAGGTGAATGTGAGCCAGGATCAGCACAGAGACAGAGCCTGGAGAAACTGACCCCAACCGCAGGGCCATCAACATAATAAATATAGAAGATAGCATGAGCTTTGGAACCAGGCCAACCTGGCGTTTCATGTTTGTGAGTCTCCACTCATCTGTAGTAGTAGTAGTAATAATAATAATAATAACAACAACTTCAGCAGATCTTCAATATGGCTGGACCTCATCTGGGCAATTTTTAAAAGAAAACTGTTTTCTGAGTCTCACTAGAGACCTCCAGAATCATCATCTCCAGAAGGATGTGGGTGATCGGGGATGGGCATGAGCTAAGGAGGCCTTCCAGCATGGAAAGCTCTAATCCCAGGCTTCCCAGACCTGCCTGACCCCGGGATCATCTGAGCACTTGATGAAAGTGTGAACATTCTGGCATCTTTCTTAGAGAATTTGATTCCATGGATTTGGATGGGACCTGAGAATCTGTATTTGTAACTAGTCCCTAGTGATGCTTATAATCAGGCAGAGTTTGGGAAACACATCTATATGCTCTTTCAGGGGTTCTTAAGCCTAACTGTGTATTCAGATCCCTGGAAGAGTTTTAAGAAATGTCCAGTTCTCAGGCCTGACTAGAATAATCTCAGGAATTGAGATTGTATATTACAGACCTCTGGTCCAAAGCTGCTTTCAGGATTTTCTCTTTGTCACTGAGACTTGTAAGTTTTACTATCAGATTATGGGGTGTGGACCTTTTCTTATTGATTTGAGGGGGGTTCTCTGTTACCTCCTGGATTTTGATGTTTGTTCCCTTCATCAAATTAGGGAAATTCTCTGCTATAATTTGCTCCAATATGCCTTCTGCCCCTCTCTCTCTTTCTTCTTCTTCTGGAATCCCAATTATTCTAATATCGTTTCGTCGTATGGTATCACTTATCTCTTGAATTCGCCCCTTGTGGTCCAGTAGTTGTTTGTCTCTCTTTTTCTCAGCTTCTTTATTCTCCATCATTTGGTCTTCTATATTACTGATTCTCTCTTCTGCCTCATTCATGCTAGCAGTAAGAGCCTCCATTTTTGACTGCACCACGTTAATAGCTTTTTTAATTTCAATTTAATTAGATTTTAGTTCTTTTATTCTCCAGAAAGGGATTTTATTTCTCAAGAAAGGGATTCTCTAGTATCTTCCATGCCTTTTTTGAGCCCAGCTAGCACCTTGAGAATCATCATTCTGAACTCTAGTTCTGACATCTTGCTAATGTCTGTATTGACTGGGTCCCTAGCAGTCAGTACTGCCTCTTATTCTTTTTTTTTTTTTTTTTGAGGTGAGTTTTTCCACCTTGTCATTTTATCCAGATAAGAACAGATGAATGAGGGGCACCTGGGTGGCTCAGTGGGTAAAGCTGCTGCCTTCGGCTTGGGTCATGATCCCAGGGTCGTGGGATCGAGCCCTGCATCGGGCTCTCTGCTCTGCAGACAGCCTGCTTCCTCCTCTCTCTCTCTGCCTCTCTGCCTACTTGTGATCTCTGTCTATCAAATAAATAAATAAAATCTTTAAAAAAAAAAAAGAACAGATGAATGAGCGGACAAAATACTAAAAGGGTAGCAACAACCCCAGAAAAATAGACACTAACCAAATAAGAAAAGACCCAAACCCGGGGGGAGAAGAAAAGAGGAAAAAAATAAAACTAAAAAAAATTATATATATATATATAGAGATGAAAATTTAAAAAGATTCTAAAAAAGGAATTGGTAAGATAAAAAGTTGGTTGAAAAAGGAAAAAAAAGAGGAGAGAATGTGATCAGGCTGGAGACTAGAACAAAGCCATGCACTAGATTTAGGGTATATTTTGATCTATAAGAAGAAACTGTATCCCAAAATTTTAAAGAAAGAGAAGCTTATATGTATATAAAAAATAAGGTTAATACAATGAAGGGGTAGAATGAGTATAACAATGAAAATTAAAAAAGAGTTTTTAAAAAGGTGTTGATAAGATAAAATAGCTTAAAAACATTAAAATAGAAAAGAGGAAAAATTTTTAAAATGGAATAAGAAATAAATAAAATTTAAAAAACTTAACTTTGAAAGACTAAAGGGTCATGGGGAAAAACATTGAATTCTATGTGTTGCTTTCCCCACCTCTGGAGTTATGCATTTCTCATTTATCGGTGAACTTGGTTTTGGCTGGATTTCTTACTGATCTTCTCGGGGAGGGGCCTGTTGCCGTGATTCTCAAATGTCTTTGCTGGAGGTGGAAGTTCACCACCCTTGCCAGTGGCTGGGCTAAGTCATCTGCTCGGGTTCACTCTCAGGAGCTTTTGTTGCCTGAGTGCTTTCCATAGCACTTTGGAGGATGGGAATGAAAATGGCGGCCTCCCAATCTCCAGCCTGGAGGAGCCGAGAGCTCAGGGCCCAACTCCTCAGTGTGACCTCAGAGAAAATCCCTCCCGTCTCTCTTGTCTCCGGCCACATTCCGAGCTCACCAAGTCTGTGATCAAGTATATCTATCTTGGGCACACGGCCCCGTTTGCGGTCTCCAAACCCAGCAGATTCCTGCCACGCTCCTGCTCTACTCCCCTCCGGGGGAAGGTGAGTGTCCCCAGATCTGCTGCTTGTGGGGTCCCTGCTCAAAAAGCCGTGACCCAACTGTGCCACAGATCATGGTTTAAGGCTCCTCGGCTCCGTCTCTGCAGCCCGCTTACCCACTCCGATACCTGCGAGTTCGGCCACACTCAGACACCCCCGGTCTTTCTGTGACCCCACGGGTCCTGAGACCACACTGTCCCCAGAAGAGCTCCACCCCTGCTTAGCCTCTAGAGCAACATCCCTCAGTGGAGCCACTTCTAAAAGTTCTGATTTTGTGCTCCGGGGCTCCACTGCTTGCCGGCCCCTCCACCTGCAGATTCACTTCTCCACACGTCCTACCTTCCAGAAAGAGGTAGGACTTTCTTTTCTGTTTCGTTCCTAGAATTTTCTGTTCTTTTCTGTTCCTAGAACTGCTGCTCTTCTTCTCTTTGCTCTCCTGTTGAGTTTGTAGGTGTTTGGAATGGCTTGGTAACTATCCAGCTGAACTCCTGGGACCCAATGCTTTGTAGATCTTCTACTCCTCTGCCATCTTGCTCCAATCCCTGCTTTAGGGTTTTCTGTAACAATCCAAATATACAGTTTAAGAGAGAGAGGAATATGACAAGAATCCATATACTCACTACCCAGAATTTTTTTTAAATATGTCTTTATCTTAGAGAGAGAGAGCTTGAGCAGGAGGGGCAGAGGGAGTGGGAGAGAGAATCTCAAGCAGTCTCCACTATGAGCACAAAGCCAGACGCTAGGCTTGATCTAACAACCGAGATCACAACCTGAGCCAAAACCAAGGGTTAGTTGCTTAACCAAATGTGCCACCCAGGTGCCCCCCGAATTTTTAAATATGAAAGTTTTATCATATATTCTCCAGATATTTTTTAAATAAAGAAAGCTATAATGACTACAATTCAAATTTCTGATACCTTTCCTTCCCTTCCTAGACAAGCTCTCTACCAAAATTTGCTTTTATCCTTTTGTTTCTTTGCTACACATACTTCTATACACACGTAGGTAACCATAAACCCCACAGATCATTTTATATAAATGTACATAAAAGATCATTTGTTTTAGGTATCATACTGAAACTTTGAGTTAATATTTTTGTGGAGTTCATCCATAGGAAGCATATAGATCAATTTCATTTATTACAACCCCTGTTAAATGCAGCATGTGAATATACCACCTTTTGTGTATCCATTTCCCCATTGATGGAAATTGTTTCCAATTGTAAACTACTGAAAACATCTGCTACAGTGGATACACATCCAACTGGGAATGTAAGAGGGAAACTTTCTATCTGGCATAGTCTTAGAATTACCAAGTTAGGGTCATGGATACTAGTATCTTCACTATGTATTGATCCTTGGTTTCAAAAGGGCTGTCTCAAATGTCTTATTTCCCACCAGTGTATGTCAGATCCATTTCCCCTCATCCTCACCAACATTTGGTATTATTAATGTTAGACTCAATAGAAACAAACTCTAGCTGATTCAAGTAGGAAAAAATTATGCAAAAGACTTCGCATTGTTGACAGAACCACCCGCTATCAGGGCTGGGAACTGGGTTCTTGACCACTCAGCTCAGTACAACATCCAAAATTCAGTCCTGGGAGGCTATTATATCAGGCTGCCATCAACCCCAAGTGCAGCTCATTGCAATGAGCCCACTTACACTCTTAACACTGCATGCTAGAGACCCCTGTCATCACCACTATATGGACCCAGCATTCTATCATCCCAAGACCATCACTAGCCTCTGAAAGATTTACTCACTGTCAGCAACATCTGACTTGTGGAGCTCGTGTCATGTGCCCCATGCCCTAGCTGTAAGGGATGCTGGGACCACTGGCATCTAGAATTTTCAGCTTCTCAGAGGAAGGTTGGCTTTACCCCCAAAAGTGAGGAGAACCCCTCAACACAGGAAGAAGGTGCTATATGGGCAAGATTGACAAATACCCATTACACTCATGTTCTGATGGATGCAAAAGTCATGTTGTTGTTGGTTGGGTTTGCATTTCCTTATTATATGAGGTTTGAACCTCTTTTTTCATATTTGTATTGGTCTTTTGAGTTTCTTCATGTATTTTTTCCATATTTTTCACTGAGTTGTTTGTTATTTCATATTGATATATAGTCATTTGCATATCCTGAATAATTATCTGGTGTCAGATGTGGCAAATATATTTTTCTGTTGTCTTTATTTTTCACCATATTTTACGGCATCTTTTGTTGTGAAGTTTTTAATTTTAATATTGTTAAATTTACAATAAATTCTTTTAAGAGTTATCCTTTTTTTCCCTGCTGAAGAAATTTTTTTCATAAGTCAAGACCTGAAAGGTCTTCTCCTTATATTACCTCTAAAATTTTTATCAAAGTTCTGATTTTTAGACTTAGGTCTTTAATTCATCTGGAATTTATTTGTGCAAATGAGATAAGATGGGAATTTGAATTCATATACATATGCATTTTTTCCTATATACAGCCAATTTCTTTTCCCCCCATTGGTTCTTAATGGTACTTCAGTCTGATATCATGCTACCATATTTGTTTTTGTCAACTCGTAGTATATTTATTACAGAGATGTGCTGCCAAATGTGGTAGTTGTGAACCTCATGTGGTTATCTGAATTTAAATCGATTAAATTTAATAATATTAGTCATTTTACTTCTTGTTTTCCCAAGCCACATTTCAAGTGCTCAACAGCCACATGAGGCTTATGTCTACCATACTGGACAGCTTAGAGTTTGCATATTTCTATCACTGTAGAAAATTCAATTGGATTTGTGTATAATGTTGGTCCCTCTGCTCAACTTATACACTTTAAAAATTACTATGACTTTATAAGTATTGATATTAGATAAGCCAAACCTTCTTAAGAATCCCCTTTCTCATTACTTTTCAAAATTGGCCTAGCTATTCTTTTTTTTTTTTTTTTTAGATTTTATTTATTTATTTGTCAGATAGAGAGAGAGTGCATGAGCAAGCACAGGCAGACAGAGTGGCAGGCAGAGGGAGAAGCAGGCTCACTGCTGAGCAAGGAGCCCCATGTGGGACTCGATCCCAGGACGCTGGGATCATGACCTGAGCCGAAGGCAGCTGCTTAACCAACTGAGCCACTCAGGTGTCCCTGGTTTAGCTATTCTTAAACATTACTTCCAAACAAATTTTAAGGTCAATTTGTGAAATGCTATGTAAAGTCTTCTGTGAATTTTGTTTAGAATTTTATTGAATTCATAGGTTATATGAAGAATTCACATCTTTATGATATTGTGCCTTTTCATTCATGACCATGGTATATTTCTGGGTTTACTCAGGTTTTTATGTCCTTTAATAAAGTTTTATAATTTTCTCCATATTTTTCCTGCATGTCTTTTATTTATTCCTTTACCTTATGGTTCTTGTGGGTATTGTGAATGATTTTTTTATAAAGTACATTACCTAATTGGTAGAGCATAGAATCTGTTGGTTATTGCCTGTTGAGCTTATATCTATCATTTTTATATCTATTCTAATTTTTCAGTAGATTCTCTTATATTTTATGTAGACATTCATTCAAATATCTGTGAGTAATAAAATTTCCCTTCTTTATAACCCTTATATCTCATTTCTTTATTTTGTCTTGGAGCACTGGCTAAGCCCTTCGTTTCATATTGAATAATAGTAATGGGAAAGAACATCTTGGAATTGCCTCTGGTGTTAATGGGCTCACTTTTAATTATCACCAGTAAATATATTTTTGTAGGTACTCTCTGTTATGGTAAAGAAGGTTGCTTCCTATCTTAGTTTGCTCTAATATCTTTCTAATAATTGATATATCTTCAAATTTCTCAAAAGGCTTTCTTCAGGGAGCCTGGGTGTCTCAGTTGGTTGAGCACCTGACTCTTGGTTTTGGCTCAGGTTGTGAGCTCGAGGTTGTGGGCTTCAGCCCCACTTCAGGCTCCATGATCAGTACAGAGTCTGTTTGAAATTCTTCCCCCCTCTTTCCTCCTCCCCCTCTGTTCCCCCCCCACACTCATGGGTGCTCCCTCACTCTCACTCTCTTTCTCTCTCTTTAAAATCAATAAATAAAATTTTTCAAGAATTGGTTTTCTTCAGCATCTCTTGAGATAATCATGATGGTATCTAGGTATTAATATGATAAGATAGTGAATAGATTACTAGATTAATAGATTAAATTAATAGAATTTCTAATACTAAGCCAACTGTGCACTCTTTGGATGTACCCCACGTTTGTTTTGCTTTATTTTGTTTTTCACGATTTATTTATCAGTGTCTTTAGGATTCATTGCATCTGGGCACTTGCATACAATTGGGCAAATATTTTCTTGTGCAATCCCTGTCTGACTTTTTCATTTTCTAAAATTAAGAAGTTTATTTGAGTGTTCTCCCCCTTACTTTCCCCCAGAGAAATTTGCGTAAGATAAAAACAGTGGCTTCCCTCATGACCTTTAATGACTACTGCTTGGTTCAGATTTTTCTCTGTCCTCTTGAGTCAATTTAGAGAAATCAAAAGTTTTGTTTGTTTGTTTTTTGAGATAAGGTAGTTTGCCAGCCAAGGAGACATCGTTTGTGGCTGCAGCTAATGGGTAAAATCTTCCATGAGACTGATTGAGTTCCATACCTCCTTCTGAGATACGGGCCAGGTCCCTGGATTCCCTCCTCTCCTCTCCTCTGGTCCCCTAAGGCTTTCGCTGCCCTCCTCCTGCTCCAAGGTCCAAATACAGCCTCTCCATGGGGGTTCTTCAGCCAGACCCTGAGGCTCTCAGACTGGTACCTGGTATCCCCAATGCTCACTTCTTCCAAGCATTTAGGACAAGACCATGAATCCTCTCAATTTAAAGAGTTTTATTGACAACTCACTTTATGAAGTGTCAGAGGAAGGGTCCAGGGTCCCAGAATCTTATAAACCTGTTATAGACCTAGGCATTTCTAAGTCCTGACTGCCTTGTGACAGATGGTACCAAGTGGCTCTGTTGGGTCCCTGGTCACTTTTATTCCTGAGGATGAGTTTTTCTCTCTCTCTCTCTCTCTCATATTTAATTTTTTTTCTTTTTAAGAAAGGTAGGCTGCCACATATAATGCATCATTTAGACATGTTTGGAGTCTTGGAAGCTTGGCTCCACTACATTCTTCTACAAATGGAACTTGAGAGCTTGTTTGGAGATCCTAGCAGATGAGTGCCCCTCAATCTTATATATCCTCAATCAAAGAACGATCCTCCTCTATCAGGAAATATCCTCTTCCATGAAGTGTGGAGCTCCAAGACGGAAGCACATACAGGGAAGAGGGAAGAAGGGGGCCCCCGACTAGCCAGCCAGATCAGATGCATCAACCCTGGCAATCCATGGCAGATGTCACAGCCAGACCACCCTCAAGTCCTGTTCCTGGGGATGAGTTTCATGAGAGCTCACCCTTCCTTCCTCTGCAAAAAGCCATCTTCCCAGTTAAAAATGTCTAAAAAAAAAAAAACCAGCAAATGTCCCCCATTACTTATTGGAGCCCTTCAAGCTGGATGACCCCTTGTCTCTAGGCTTTGCACTCCTTGTCATGTTGTCATACCTCTCTGGCATGTTACAGAGTCTCCCTTGCCAGCTCTTGAGAAATGGAGAAGCGGCAGTCACCCATATGGCATCGGGCTGGAAAATTTTCCACAGTTGTTATAAAAGAAGTTGGAATATAGGAAGATTGCTGACTGCTCTTGTCCCTGAGCCAGAGGACTCCAACCTCAGCCCTCCAGCCTGCGGGGTGTGCAAGAGCTGGAAAAAGCTCCCCTGCAAACACATCACCGCCATCCAACAGAAACTGTGCAGTGATATCTGCAAATAATTAAACATTGCATTTATGCATTAAATTTCATTCTCAACAGGAAAGTGGTGGGGCTTCAGGGCTGAAGACAGCTCTGAGGCTCTATCACCATGGGCCCATGACTATTCTGGCTAGAATGTGTCCTTCTACCATTGCCTTCTCAGAGAAGTGCAAATTGGACCCAGTCATGGCCTTGGGTTCTTTGTATCTCCTAAGACTGTCTGAATTTGTCCTTGGACTCAGAATGGTTTCTTGGTTTCAAACAAAACTTGTTCTGGATCTTCAATATCTATGTCTCACTGTCTAGGAGTACTGATTTCTGGATTCTGAGTCCGACCCCAAAAGGTCAGGAATGTTTACCTCTTGACATATCCATTTGGGCAGCTCTTTCATGGGAACAGAGTCTAGACAGGTCTAGTCTTTCTTGTGGACTAGATGAGAAACATGTAGATAAGGCAGCCTGGTCCCCTCCAGCATTCATTTTGAAGGACATATAAATCACCCAGCCCTGCAAGAATTGTGTTATAGTTCTGATAATCCCTAGCTAGCCCTGTGATTTTTAACTAACAAAAACATCTCAATTGCACCTGGAGAAATGTAGGTACTTACCTAAATGGTGATGAAAGAAGCAGCCATTGTGTATGGTGTCTGGTGAAGTTATCTGGAAAGACATGCTCCCCATTTGGAAAAGACCCATCCACAATGGAGATAGAAATAAAAATAAAGAGGCTCCTATAAAATTATTACCTTGTCATTTAAGTCAACAGTGGCGATGCCATGATAGAAACCAGCAGTGGTGTCACATTGTTTTATCACTCTAATTACATCAAGAACACAGTAACTGTCTGGCAGAGATAAGATTAAGGGAAGCAGAGCCCTTCTGAAATTTCCAATAGACAGCACCTGAATTTATGGACTGATTTTGTGTTTGGACATTAAGTTCAATTACTTTTCTTTAGCTCTGAAGAGTTCTGTCACCAGGGAAACGTCATCTGGTTGATCCCGCATCACCCCCAGCCTGTTCCCCCACGTTCTCCCTGGGCGCTGATCTGCCCAGACAAGGCAGGGTCTCATTCTGGGAGACAGAAGCTGTCTGTTTTCCTCTCCCTGCCTTCTCCTCTTTTTCCATCCCCCTAGAGGCTGAGCAGGGAAAGTCAGGGCTCTTCTTGCTGACTGAGGATCTCAGGATCAAAAGAAAACAGAACCTTAGAATGTCACTGGGGGAAGAACCCACTGGAAGTCTAATGTGGCTCTGTCACTCTGTGGTGGTGGCAGCTGGGGCTGCAGGGGTAAGTGGTGGCCTGAGGGCAGACAGTTGGAACCGCAACCAGCACTCAGATGTCCAGGCTCCTGGAGAAAGGCTAAGTTCACTTTTGCTTCTCACACTAAGCCTCTGCCCCTCGTTGGCTCAAGCTGGCATGAGTCCAGCCACTCCTGCCTGAGAATCTGTGTCTGCCTTTCAAGGCTAAAAATATGTGTACAGGAAAGTATGGGTCTTGAATAACCATTCTCTGCTCCTTGTTACCCCCTCTATTGGCCTTCTCTCTTGTTCTCTCCCTCTCTTCTTACTTTCTTTGAGGTGGACAAGAGGAGGGTGGCGACTTGGGAAACTGTGCTCCTTCCTTCTTCCAGGGTCCCCACGAAGTTGGAGAGACCAGCCAGAATCTGGGGACAGCCCAGGTGACCCAGTGTAGGGCTTCTCTAACCTGGTTACTCAATTGAATGCCCTCATGACTCTTTTTTTTTTTTTTAAAGATTTTATTTCTTTATTTGACAGACATAGATCACAAGTAGGCAGAGAGGCAGTCAGAGAGAGAGGAGGAAGCAGGCTCTCCGAGGAGCAGAGGGAGCCCCAATGCGGGGCTCGATCCCAGGATCCTGGGATCATGACCTGAGCCGAAGGCAGAGGCTTTAACCCACTGAGCCACCCAGGTACCCTGCCCTCGTGACTCTTGAGTCTCTCTTGGACCCTCTAACTGGAGTCACTGGGTACAAGTTTATAGAATTAGTACATTTCCTATGAGCCTCCTAATGGCCAACCCAGAACTGATGAACAGATCCCAGTTTGGAAACTGGAGTTTGGAATGGGTAGGACACAAGTTTTCAATTAAAAAAAAAACTTAGCTCTAGCTCATGTACTTCATGGTGACTTTGGACAAGTTGCTTAACCTCCCTGAGACTCAGCTATCCCATAGGAAGAAATGGGTCAAGGATAAAGCATAGTATAGTATACGTAATTATGGGGACACAATTATTGCATAATTCACATACAATTTACATATCTACATAACATCTACTTTTGTACATGTTGAACAAATGGCAGCAGTTGGTATATAGAACATTCTAGGTCTCCAGGTTAGTACCCCCAACTTCTAGTGTCTCAGAGTCTCTCCTTCATGGTCAGAGCCCTGTTTCTTACTGTCCTATCTCTGTAGACACTGGCAACGGGGGCCCAGCTCCCTAATTGTGTCTGCTGTCAGTTAAATCATAAGTCAATAGGGAAAATGTGCTTCTGACCTTGAAAGCAGAATCTTTATGGCTGGTTTGTGAGGTGCACGCAATTTCCCATTCTGTTCTTTAAGCACTTACACCACTGTATACAAACAGGACCCTGAACAGCATGGCTGGACTCCACCCCAGCTCAGTTCCAAGTGAGGAGAAGCCCTGCTGGGGTTTTATTCATTTGGGAGGTAGGCAAACAGAAAAGGGACCTGGGGGCAGGGGAAGAGACATCTTTAGTCCCAGCAGGAGAATCACTACAGGAATCTTCATGCCTTCTGAGCAACTTGTGTCTACTGTCCCCTCTCTCCACTCTCCCTCCCAGCCATTCAATCTGTGATCTACAAAAGGAGCCACTGTTGTTCCGGATTCATTCCTTCTCAACTCATCACCATTTGCCTCCTGCAAGCATTAGATCACCAATGACCTCCTAATCACAAATTCAATGGCTTTACCATGATTTCATGGACATAAATTTGTTTCCCAATCCTTGCAAAGAACAGCACATTAATTTCTCTAAATTAATTTAACAAACACTTATATAAGGCTTACAATGTGTCAAGCAGTGATCTGAGTGTTTTTCAAATATTAACTTATTTAATCCTCATCACAGCCCTATGAGGTAGTCCCACTTTATAGAGGACACCAAGGTTCAGAGAGATTAAGTAACTTGCCCAAGGTTACTTTGCTAATAAAGTAGCAGGGTTGGAATTCAACCCTGGATATTAAATGGTATTATATAGCCTCTCAGAGCAAAGCTAACTCTGAACCCCCACTTGACAAGGCTACAGAGACTAGCAAACTATAACATTCCTGGGTTCTTTCTCCCCTTCCATTGGATCATAAAAGAATTCCTGAGCTTAAGTGCCTAAGAAAACAGAAAGAAGGCTGATTCTCAGATCCATGGTGGCCCCGTCATTATATTTGCTTCTTCTGCTATACAATGCCATTGTCAACTCCTCCTCCTCTTATGCCAAGATGTTAAGCCCTCTCGAGCAGACTTCCAAGGTGCCCTTCACAACTCTCTTCTCTACTGACCACAAGGAACCCCTCTGTGGGCAGCAAGGATACAACATTGGGTGTAGCGTCTGCATGGGCTCCAGAGGCAAGCCCCTTTCCGGTTGCTCTGTATAAGCTACGATCAGGTCACTGACACACAGAATCTTATCCACTTCTGTCCCCTCCATCACAAAGAATCCAAGTCACCCAATTCGGGTGGCCAATTTGTCCCTATTTGCCCATGACCTTCCCAGCTTTAACAACAGAAGTCCCACATTTCAGAAAACCCCTCCATTCTGGGAAAACGAGACCAGCTGGCCACCCACATGCCAAAAGCAGATCTGGGGATTGGTCTCCTTTAATATTCTTTGACAGATGCAAGTAAAGATGGGAATTACGTATAATTACTTTTTGGCTGTTAGAGTATGTTCCTTTGAATGTCATGCCATGTAAAGACAGACATATGTGGGCAAGAGATTTATTTGGGTTTTGGTAGCATACTATCACTCTATCAAATGCTCCCCTACTTCGATTCCTGCCCATGCATTCTCCAAAATCCATATCACTTCCCAATTCCCATTCAATCTTTCCCTCAGCACTTGAATTGTTTCCCCTCTGAATTCTTTGGGAAAGTAGTATCCTTGCATGTCATTTGTCATTGACTCATGTATGGTCATATGTTATCACTTCGACTGAAAAGAATAAGCTGACATTTATATCTTTTGTTGCCATTTCGTTTTTACCCTGTTTCCATCTTTAATTGCAAGGGGAAAAAAATTCCTTGACAGGAAGAATTGTTATGTTTCTATCTAACTTTAAAACTGTCCAGATCGGGTGGCTCAGTTGGTTGAGCGGCTACCTTCGGCTCAGGTCATGATCCCAGCGTCCTGGGATCGAGTCCCACATCGGGCTCCTTGCTAGGTGGGGAGCCTGCTTCTCCCTCTGCCTCTGCCTCTGCCTGCCTCTCTGTCTGCCTGTGCTCTCTCTCTCTCTCTAACAAATAAATAAAAATTAAATCTTTAAAAAAAAAAAACAAAAACTGTCCAGATCCCAATTTGTGCGGGGAAGAGGTCACCTCCCCCCAACCAGGCTGTTCTCTGAATACCAGCTGGGTGTCCTACAATTCACCTCAATTCTGACACGATCTACCTGGAGAGAGCAACAGCTCTCACAGTGAAGGGTTCAGTCCTACGAGACTAGCCCTGCCCCTTCAGATGCCGGATGCAAGTTCAGGCTGTTACCTATGCTTCTGACCAACCAGATACAAACTGGAGGTTCCAACGACCCCTCCAACTCAGAATGCCATTGCAAGTCCAAGCTGTTACCTATACTTCTGCCCCACTGGCTGTAAATCAGAGATTCCAACGACCCCTTCCCTGAGTTTGATACATTTGCTAGAATGTCTTATAGAACTCAGGAAACCTCTTTTAGTCACAGGATTACCAGTTTATAATACAAAGATATAACTTAGGAACAACCAGATGGGAGAGATGCATGGAGCACGGTATAGGGAAAGGGTACAGAGCTTCCATGACCTCCCCAGGGGTTTCACTCTCCCCAAACCTCCATGTGGTCACCAAACCACAAGCTCTCAGAACCCCATCATTTTGGGTGTTGATGAAGGCTTCATTACATAGATGTAATTGATTAAACCATTGGTCATTGGTGATTGAGTCAATCTCCAGTGCCTCTCCCCTCCCTGGAAGTCAGGTGGTGGGACCAAAAATTCCAACCCTGTCGTCACTTGGCTGGTTCCATTGGCAACCAGTCCCCACTTGTGTCCTCCTTAATGTAACAAAAGACACCTTTTTTGTTCTCATCACTTCGGAAGTTCCAAGGGTTTTAGGAGCTGTCTGCCAGAAATGGGACCAAAACCCATTTATATCTATACATTTCTTATTATATTTTTCTTATTATAAATCACAATATCACAATCTCCAAGCCAGATATAGAGCCTCACACATAATAATTACCAAGTCAGTTTGTTTGGTAAAAGCCCTTGTTTCATTTGGCATCATTATCTGTGCTTCTCTGTAAAGAAGCAGCTCAAAGATGGTTTGTTGCTAAACCATAGCATCACCCGGAATTCTTACCACAAATGCAGATTTGGACCCACACCCCAGACCTCTGATAGCTACTGTTGTGGTAGAACAATCTTGGGGTTTTAGTCCAATATATCTGGATTCTCATCCAAATTACCACTGATCAGCCTTCCAACTGGGTCTTGGAGCCTACTCATCTCTCCAAGCTTGCATTTCCTCATCTGAAAGATAATCAAAACCTCATAATATGTCTGTGAGGATGAATGTTATAACATGGGGAAGGTACACAGTACTCACAATATTATAAGGGATCAATAAATACCACCTGCATGTCCATATCACTCATGGACAGATTTCTCCTCCGTATGAGACAACATCAAGTTTCCATATTGTTATATACAAAATGAGATTTACATTTTCCCCTCCCGGGGTCCCCAAGGCCCCGGCGGGCTCCACAGATCTTACTGAAACACCTCACCTAAGAGAAACGTATTAGAGTAACGAGACATGTACTTTTCTGGGTGGCCCTTTTCAGCAGCTGCCCCAGGAGACCATGAACTCTGAAGAAAAAAAAAAAAAAAACTAAAATAGAGGCAAAGCACCTGGCCAAGAGCAATCATTGAGCAGAAAAATCTATACTTCAAACAGAGGAGGAGGAAGATGATTCGGATGAGAATCAGATATTAGCTTGAGCAAAGGTCTCCCCCTTGACGTGGAAACCATGATATCTGTAAATAACACCCGAGCTACTTTATTTGTATTAGTGTTTTACACGCTGTGTGCTTTACACACTTTTGGCTTATGTTAGCTATGAATACATTTTCCTTATTCATTCTATCTCAGAGACTTTTCTCAGTTAATCTTTTTGTTGTTAAAAAGCCCATAGTTAAGATAATTTCTTTCTAAATAACGCTTTGTGCATGTTGTTATTGACTCTTTTACACTGTTCTATTCACATTGGTCTGTTCTGTTGAACCTGGGGAAATCCAGAAGGCAGTTTCATTCATCTCTGGGTCCCCAGAACTCAGCACGGACCTTGGCACGTAGTAGGTCATTGATATTGTTGTGTTGGATTTACTTGAGTTGAAAAAGATACCTGACTATTACAGTCGCTTTTCCGGCTCTAGGTGTGGGCAGACAGGGCTTGATCTCGTGTGT
>ML109951.1:0-57534 GCA_003697995.1 Taxidea taxus jeffersonii
AAAAAATGAATATGAAAGGCATGATCCTAATTCTTTGCCTTATTCTCAATCTTTTGAACTTATGAATTTATTATTCACTCTTTGAGCAGTTTGTGAGATATTTTGAGATTGATTCAATCACTCTTTTTAGACTCCAGTGATGATTTTCTAACTCTGATTTCTCCTACATTTACTAACTGGCATTATGTTGTAAACAAATTTTATTTTATATTATTATGGGTTCAAAGATCTTATTTTACAGTGGCAAGAATTGAAACAAGTCACTGAAGTAATTATTACCAATATTGTAACAACTAGCATCACATAGCTAATTAGAAGCAGCAAGAAAAGTTTCACTTTTGTTGTATTCATGAAAAATGATTAAAATAATTATGAGGAAATAGTAGGCACACCATTTGAGGAACATTTTACAGAATAACTTAACCATGCAATAGCAAGTTGAAGAAAGATAAAGAAAAGATGAGGAACCCATGGGAAGTCTTCCAAATATTTAAAGAAGAATTAATACATATTCTTGTGAAACTGTTCCAAAATAATAGAAATGAAAGGGAAAATTCCAAACTCACTATTTGATGCCAGCATTATCTTGCTCCCAAAATCAAATACCCCACTAAAAAGGAGAATTATGGACCAATATCCCTGATGAACATGGATGCAAAGATTTTCATCAAGATACTGTCAAATAGGATCCAACCATATAGTAAAAGGATTACTCACGATGACCAAGTGGGATTTATTCCTGGGCTACAGCAGTGGTTCAACATCCACAAATCAATGTGATATGCCACAGAAATAAAAGGATAATAACCGTATGATTCTCTCAATAGTTGCAGAAAAAAAACATTTGACAAAATACAGCATATTTTCCTGATAAAAACTCTCCACCACGTAGGGATAGAAGGAACATACTTCAATATCATAGAAACCATATACACAAGACCCACAGAGAATATCATCCTCAATGGGGAAAAATAGAGAGCTTTTCCCCTAAGGCTGGGAACATGACAGGGATATCCACTCTCAGCACTGTTGTTCAGCAAAGTACTGGAGATCTTAGCCTCAGCAATCAGACAACTAAGAGAAATCAAAGGCATCCAAATCAGCAAAGGAGTCAAACTTTTACTCTTTGCAGACAACATGATACTCTAGAAAAGTTAAAAGACCCAACACACACACATACAAAAATTGTTAGAAAAGATACAGGAATTCAGCAAAGTCATGGGATATAAAATTTATGCACAGAAGTTAATTGCATTTCTATACACTAACAATGAAGCAGAAGAAAGAGAAATGAAGGAATTGATCCCATTTACAATTGCACCAAAACACCTAAGATACTTAGACATAAACCTAACCAAAGAGGTAAAGAATCTGCACTCTGAAAACTATAGAATACTTATGAAAGAAATTATGGAAGATACAAAGGAATGCAAAAATATTCCATGCTTATGGATTGGAAGAACAAGTATTGTTAAAATGTCTATGCTACCTAAAGCAATCTACATATTCAATGCAATCCCTATAAAAATGCCATCCGTATTTTTCCACAGAGCTGGGACAAACCGTCCTAAAATTTGTATGGAACCTGAAAAGACCCCAAATACCAAAATAATGTTGAAAAAGAAAACCAAAGTTGAAGACATCACAATTTCAAATTTCAAGCTGCATTACAAAGCTGTAATCATCAAGACAGTCTGGTACTGGCACAAAAACAGATACATAGATCAATGGAACAGAAACCCAGAAATGGACCCTCAACTCTATGGTCCTCTAACCTTCAAAAAAGCAGGAAAGAATATCCAATGGAAAAGAAAAGACAGTCTTTTCAACAAATGATGTTGGGAAAACTGGACAGCCACATGCAGAAGAATGAAAATGGACCACTTTCTTACATCATACACAAAAAATAAACTCAAAATGGGTAAAACACCTAAGTGTGAGGCAGGAATCCATCAAAATCCTAAAGGAGGACACAGGCAGCAACCTCTGTGACCTCAGCCACAGCAGTTTCTTACTAGACACATCCCCAAAGACAAAGGAAACAAGAACAAAAAATGAACTATTAGGACTTCATCAGGATAAAAAGCAAAGGAAACAATCAACAAAACTAAAAGGCAGCCTGTGGAATGGGAGAAGATATTTGCAAATGACTTAATCAGGTAAGGTTAGTATTGATAAATACTAAAATTTGATAAAGATCTTATCAAACTCAACACCCAAAAAACAAAAGAATAAATCCATTCAAGAAATGGGCAGAAGACATGAACAGACATTTCTCCAAAGAAGACATACAGATGGTTAACAGACATGAAAAAAAGGTTCAACATTGCACAACATCAGGAAAATACAAATCAAAACCACAATGAGATACAACATCACACTCAGAATGTCTAAAATTAATTACTCAGGAAACAACAGATGTTGTCAAGGATGCGAAGAAAGGCGAACCATCTTTATACTACTGGTGGGAAAACAGACTGGTGCAGCCACTCTGGAAAACACTGTGGAAGTTCTTCAAAAAGGTAAAAATAGAACTACTCTACAACCCAACAATTGTACTACTAGGTATTTATTCAAAGGATATAAACAGTGATCCGAAAAAGCACATGCATCCCAATGTTTATAGCAGTAATGCCCACAATAACCAAAATAGAGAAAGATCCTAGATGTCCACCAATAGATGAATGGTTAAAGATGTGGTATGGGGCATCTGGGTGGCTCAGTCGTTAAGCATCTGCCTCAGGTCATGATCCCAGGGTCCTGGAATGGAGCCCCACATCAGGCTCCCTGCTCAGTTGGAAGACTGCTTCTCCTTTTCCACTCTCCCTGTTTGTGTTCCTTCTTTCATCGTGTCTCTCTCTGTCAAATAAGTAAATAAAATCTTTTATTTTATTAACAATTAAATTAATTAGTATTGATTATTAATTATATTAATTATATAATATATAATAATATATAATATATATAATATATATTGTGTATAATATATATTATGTATAATTATACATAATATCATAATAATATACAATATATAATAAATAATATTAATTATTTATTTTTAATTATTAAATAATTATTATTTAATTCTTAACAATTAAATGACAAATAAATTATTAATTAATTATTAACAATCAGCAAACAAAAACAATTAAATTAATGAAATGTCATTTGCAAGGACATGGAGGAACTAGAGGGAAATATGACAAGTGAAACAGGTCAGAAAAAGACAAATGCCATATGTATTCATTCATATGTGGAATCTAAGAAACAAAACACATGAACATAGGGGAAGGGAGGGAAAAAGAAGATCAAACAGGGAGGGAGTCAAAACATAATTAAATCCTAACTCTAGGAAACAAACTGAGGGTTGCTGGGGAGAAAGAGGGTGGGAGATGGGGTAATTGGGTAATAGGCATTTAGAAGAGCATGTGATGCGATGAGCACTGGGTGTTGTATGTAACTGATGAATCACTAAATTCTACCCCTGAAACTAATAACGTACTATATGTTAACTAAATTGACTTTAAATATTTTTTAAAAATAAAAAGTAAGAAGGTTCTTCACCTTTTCTTTAAAAAGAGACTAAACTAGGGATATCTGGGTGGCTCAGTGGTTTAAAGGACTGATTCTTGATTTTGTCTCAGGTCATGATCCATGCCCATGATCTCAGTGGTGGGATGAAGCTCGACTTCTGGCCCTGTGTTCAGTAGGGAGTCTGCTAGATATTCTCTCCCTCTGCCCTCCCCCTGCCCTTGTGCGTGTGTGTGTGTGTGTGCGTGCATACGCAATCTCTTAAATAAATACATAAATTTTTAAGAAGAGATTATGAAGATTATTTAAGAAACCCATATGACTATAAAATATGATGTATCTCCACTAACTGATTCAGACCTTGAAAAAATATCCACAAAAGATATTAGAATCACCAAAATGCAATGATTTTTAATTTGACTATATCAATTAAATCTATCAATGTTAAATTTCCTAATTTTTATAATTGAAAATTGTATTTATGTAAGATCATGCATTTGTTTGTAATATGAGTAAAGAGTTATATCTCTATTCAAATTGTTTTGAAATAAGTAATATACATAGAAATATGTATATGAGCAAAACAAGTAATTGGTGAAAAATATGGCAATTATTATTAAACCTTATACATTAAAATATCATGAAAATAAAACTTGAAAGTTGAGTATATAAATTTCCATGAAGCAGGGAGGAATTTTACTTAAAACACCAAAAAAGGAGACATAAGTGATACTGTTTCATACAGAGTGAATTCTGAACTGTCTATTCTTGTGTAACTTTTTGATGATACATCTTTTATTCTCTGTATTTCTATATTTTTCTCTTTTGAGAAAATAAATATTTTATTTTATACATGTATGTTACATACAGAATCTCCCATAGGAAACATTCTAATTGTTTAAAGTTCTTTCTCATTTTTTCTGATACATTGGCTTTGAAATATATTATTCTTTAGATACTCAGACACTGAGTACCATTTCATAAATTTTACACAAACACATTTATAATTTCCTTAAAGCACTTTTAATTGTCACACCAAAATCAACCCATGAGAACTGCCTAATAATTCTAAGGTAGAGTAGATTATAAAGTATTATAAATCTTATGAACTATAAATTTCCATGCTGAAATTTTTTTTTAAAGATTTTATTTATTTTTTGACAGACAGAAATCACAAGTAAATGGAGAGACAGGCAGAGAGGAAGGGGGAAGCAGGCTCCCCGCTGAGCAGAGAGCCTGATGTGGGGCTTGATCCCAGGACCCTGGGATCATGACCTGGGCTGAAGGCAGAGGCTTTAACCCACTGAGCCACCCAGGCGTCCCCATGCTGAAATTTTTATCAAAATAAATGACTGGACTCAAATTTTATCTTTTTAAGGAACTTGACAGATTAGCTGAATTTACCAGTATTTCAAATGGTTTCAGAAAATATTTTTTTTTTATGTCATTCCAGATACTGGGCCAGAAAAAAACCACAAGAAACTGTCATTTTTCTTATCTGTTTCCTGTAGTAAAATTTTACAAGTGAACATTACTCTTAACCATAATTTTATCTTTTATATTCACTTATGACTCTAGGGAATAATTATCTATATACAAAACTGTCCATAACAAAATTGGCACAAAATTTTTGGCTACTTCTTTCAATTCAGAATGGTTGAGATTTTCCAAAGAATATTTTAACATGACAGTTTACAATATAAATTGAATATGAAGAGACCTGAAAAGTACTTCTTTCCCCCCTCTTTGGGAATGTAATATTTCAAGCTAGTAAAATAAAGTTTAAAAATATATTTAACTATGGCACTTTTTTCCTTTTAGATGCTGAAATTGAAACAAATGTGTCAGAAATTGAAAGCTTTTTACTTGTCAAGAGTTACAACACAGATGCCTAACACAGTTAATTGATGAAAATTGGCTTATAATCTAGTACTCACTTATTCAATTACATTTAGTTTATATGTCTGCTACTTTGTTTAGTATGAAGACTCTCTAAGCTTAAATTGTGAGACACAATGATAAAACCTTTTGAAATGTATCTATTCTACTATGATCATTTGTATTTATTTGCAAACTTCTTTGCTATCTTAGTTAATGATTTTTTTGTGGCATATTTGGAATAGTATGTTAACATTAGAAATATGCATTTATCATGCAATTACATTTCATAAAGCCCTGAGCTCCTCACCTTGAGTTTAATTTCTCACCTTTCCTCATTCTAGGTATGTAATTGTTTACATGGTATTTACATTTAATTTGAAATTTAATAAAATGAGTACTAAATTAGGGACAGAAAATATAACTTGCACTTTCTTTGAAAGCAGAAAATAATGTATTCCACTGAACAGCTGGGTAACTTTCATGCTTTATGCAGATTAGTTTAAAAGTAACAAAAGTAAAAAAAAAAATGTGAGTGGATGACAATTTCAAAGTGCAAATGAATGCAAATTTTCTGCACATTAAAAAATGTGTGCATGCACTTATTTTTTTTTAAATCTATTATACGATCTTTAACAGAAAACAGGATTTTTATACTTTGCTGTTTAATTATAGGAGATCCAGCTAGGAAGTATATTTTCACCTAGAAACAGAATAAAAACATGAACTAGATCACTCTAAATATACAAAATAGAGAGTAAGGTGGGACCATGATGGAAATACAAATCCCACTTAGTGTTTTAATCTTGCAGAAAATATAAATAACATTTTATTTTTCATTTTAATATATAATGCATTCTTTAGCAAGCATCTCTGTCTCCAAAAGGAAATAATCTTGACAGTTCTGTTAATCATTATTACATTGTGAGATCAATGTTATATTCCTAGGTCCCTCATTATGTCTTTTTTTAAATTTTTAAAAGATTTTATTTATTTATTTGACAGACAGAGATCACATGTAGGCAGAGAGGCAGGCAGAGAGAGAGAGAGAGAGGGAAGCAGGCTCCCTGCTGAGCAGAGAACCTGATGTTGGCTGTATCCCAGGACCCTGAGATCATGACCTGAGCTGAAGGCAGAGGCTTAACCCACTGAGCCACCCAGGCACCTTCATTATGTCTTATACATCATATTTCTCTTATTCTATAAATATAAAACAATGCAAGTATGCATCTTAAAAATGACATTTAAACAGATCTGATATTCAACATTCTAATTACCAGTATTCTTAAATTATGCAATACATATGTATCACATCTAGACAATTTGCAGGCACTAGATGTGGATCATTGTAATTTTAATAGTCCTTTATTGATTTAGATCTTTTTTCTATATTGAGTTTTCTTGGGGTAGACACTTATAAAAAACTAGCATTATTGACTTAAAAATAGGTAAAGGAAATTATAATTTTGCCTCAATAGGTAGTATTTCTACTATTACATATTGAAATTAATGGTTAATATGAGTGTGGAATCAGCTAAGCAGAGTAAATAAAATCAATTTTGTACATTTTCCATGCCTCAACAATGAAGTACTTCTTCAACTTCTTAAATATACAGTTATTCATGTTCTACATTTCTTGATTCAATTCCAATCTTTTTTTATTTTTTCTTTTAGGAATAGTTCTTCATTTGTAATTATTTAACTTAATGATATAATATTATATCTTTAAATGTGTATTTCTGTCATAAATAAAAATTTGAGCATATTTGCTCCTTTCTGTTGGATTTTGTGTTTTAGTCCATCTTCATCTGTTTTGTCAGCATTTTCAAATTTGTATTTGGCCTTGTCTCCATTCTAATTTGTCTATCACTGATCCTTACTCTAATTTCTATTTTATTCTTTTTCTAACCTTTATTTTGTTTGTTATTTCATTTTATTCACTGGTGTTCCTTTTGTAGTGTATCTTTTTCTAACTTAAGATATTCATCAAGTTGATGATTTCCACCTTTTAAATAGTATTAGATTAAGATTTCACTTGAAACTCTTGCTTTTACTTTATTCCAAATTTTTGATAAGTGCTTTATAATCATATTCTAAAATTTTATACTTTTATTAGAATTTATTCCTTGACCCTTGAATATTGGGAATATCTTTTTTGATTTCCAAAAAAATGATTTCCAAATAAATTTTTTAATTTAGAGTTTTAAACAATACCTAAAATTATTGTCAGAGATTGTGGTCTTTGTAATAGCTAATATTTGATATTGGTATATGATTTGTTATGCCATTGATTTTTGTGAATATTTAAATGCATGGGATTCACATTTGAAGCAGACATCTACTTATGGACATTAAGCAAAATTTATAAACTGTTGTTCAAGCCTTTTATAACATAGGTGGCATTATCTCCCAAAGAGGTCAGTAATTGAGAAAGATGTATTTTTTTCTTGTAGTTCTATGAATTTTATATACTTTGTGTCTATTTTATTCACTACATACATGTTCAGAAGTTTTATAACTTCTTTTGAAATGGATTTGTATCATTATTTATTAATCTTATTTCTAAGGATTTTCTCCAAGTATTTTTTTAAAGATTTTATTTATTTGATGGATTGCAAGTAGGCAGAGAGGCAGGCAGAGAGAGAGAGGGGGAAGCAGGCTCTCTGCTGAGCAGAGACCCTGATGCAGGGCTCGATCTCAGGACCCCGGGATCACGACCCGAGCCGAAGGCAGAGGCTTTAACCCACTGAGCCACCCAGGCGCCCCCATTTAGTTCCTTTTTTAAATGGATTAAAATTATAACAATTTTCAACAATCTTATTTTCTGGTAAATTTAGTCCACTTACATTTAATATCTTAAAGGAGTTTAATGTAAGAAATGGCAATTGATAAGTTTAAAAAGCTCTTAATTCATAGAATATATTCATCATGATGAGGATGCCTATTTTAATCTACTGACATTATTATAATTCTGAAATTTATAATTGTTTAAAAAGATGTTGTATTTCTTTTATCTCTTCCTGTAATAGCCTGAATTGTGCCCCTCCAAAATGTATATGTTGAAGTCTTAATCCCTTGTATGACTAATTTAGAAACAGCTTTTAAATAACTGATTAAGTTAAAATGAGATTATTAGGTTGGGCCCTAATCCAAATTGACTATAAGGTAATTGTTTTTTTTTTTTTTAATATTTTATTTATTTATTTGACAGACAGAGATCACACAAGTAGGCAGAGAGGCAGGCAGAAGCAGAGGGAGAAGTAGGCTCCCTGCCGAGCAGAGAGCCCCATGCGGGACTCGATCCCAGCATGCTGGGATCATGACCTGAGCCGAAGGCAGCGGCTTAACCCACTGAGCCACCCAGGCATCCCAAGGTAATTGTTTTTTAAGTTGGGTTTTTTTTGTGTTTGTTTGTTTTTTAACAATTGGTTTTCTAAATTGTTTTTTAAGTTGTTTTTCACGTGCTTCATTCTTTCTTCCCACATTCTAGGAGAGTGCAGTTAAAATAAAACCAAGTGTTCCATTTAGCCACTTTGAGACTTTGTGTGGTAATGGTGAATATTTAAGACTTTATTATACAAGGACTTTTACATCCAGATAATTCAAAATTCAGTTTAATAGGGTAAAAAGTGAAAATTCTCCTAGATCTGATTTTCATACACTTGACCCCAAGGCAACCAATGATGTCATTTTGCATTCTTCAGTAATATATTTTTTTTTTATTTGATAGACAGAAATCAAAAGTAGGCAGAGAGGCAGAGAGAGAGGAGGAAGCAGGCTGTCCGCAGAGCAGAGAGCCCGATGCGGGGCTCGATCCCACGACCCCGGGATCATGACCTGAGCCGAAGGCAGTGGCTTTAACCCACTGAGCCACCCAGGTGCCCCTCTTCAGTAATATTTTTATACACACACATGCACACATATTTCCTTACTCTTTAGCCATTATGGTAATATCCCACAAGTATAGTCTATGATAATCTATTGTTTTTTTATTTAATATGTCTTGGAGAATCTTAGAATGTAATATATTTTTCATATTTTTATGTAGACATTATTCTATCATGTAAATAATTTTCTATTTTGATTCATTTAAAAAGATTTTATTTTTTGCAAGTAAAACTTGTGTATATTTTAGATGTACAACTGATGTTTTGGAATTTGTTTGCCATATTTGTATACCAAGTATACATCGTGAAATGTTTACCACCACCAACTAGTTAACATATTCATCACTTCCTATAGTTACAATGTTTTGTGTCTGTAGTGAGAACACTTAGTATCTACTCTCAGTGAATTTCAAGGATATACTATTTTTTATTATTATATTCAGCTAGCCATCATGTAAATAATTTTTAAGCCTTGCCTCGATGGACTATTTAGATATTTCTAATAATTTCTTACTACACACAAAACTGCAACAACTAAGTTTTGACAAATCATTTTTTTTAAGATTTTTTTATTTATTCATTTGACGAGAGATAGAGAGTACAAGTAGGCAGAACAGCAGAGGGAGAGGGAAAAGCAGACTCCCCACCAAGCAGGGAGCCTGATGCGGGGCTCAATCCCAGAACCCTGGGATCATGACCCGAGCTGAAGGCAGCCGCTTAACCAACTGAGCCACCCAGGCTCCTCGACAAATCATTTTTAACTTTGATCAATATCTATGATACTGAGAAGTACATTACTATGAAAGGATTTTTTTTTTTTAATTTTGCAAGGTACTGGAACATCTTGCTAAGACAGTTTAGGTAATTTATGTTTTCCTACCATTAAGTCATACCGAACTATTAATTATTCAAATGACATTAAACTCAGTGTAATGTGGACTGTGCAGTAGTATAGGCCTTGTGATTTTTGCTATCACTGGAACCTGATTGAATATCTGGTATGCAGTAACCACTTAACCAATATTTTTGAATGAATAAGAATGTCCATGAGAATATGTACATTAAAAACAACATACTTTTGTTTTTACCACTTTGCACTTATTTTCCTATTATTGACTAACCTTATCATGCTAATTTTGCATTGAAGAAATCATCCCTTCTTCAGTCTCAGTGGACTTAAGGTTGCTTCCAAATCACTTCGGGAGCAACCCATGCAGTTGAAATACAAGCAATGGAACTTGTCATCAGACTGGGCCCAGTGATTAATTCAACAGTGAGTACTTGACTCAGTCACATCCAGTGAGAGATGGTGAGACTTTTTTCTTGGATGGCAGGGACAACAGAGGCACTCTTCTAATAGTGTTTGAATATGGGATGATACCAAGTTAAAGTTGCTACCGTGACTTTCAGACTATAAGGAGAGAACTTCTCTAAGAATGAAATATATGGAAGATGTGTGTAGCTGAAAGAGAAAAAGCAGGCACTAATGATATGTTGGTCCTATGAACCTAGAATTAATTGATTCAACACCAGTATTTTTCAATTATTGTGTGCCAATAGATACTTAAGCCACTTTGAACTGAATTTCCTGTTATTTCCAGTGAAACATTTTAATAGATTCATGTATTCTTTAATGTAATATTTATCTCTGCTTAATCTTAGTTAAATCCTCCTATATATCACTAACGCATTTTCTTTTATCTGTCTTTTTTGTTGTTGTTGTTCTTGGTCAATAATGCAAGGTTATCAGAATATCAGCTTTTTCAAAATACTTTTATCTTGATTCTTTCTACTTGCTTTCCTTAGACTAATTTAATTAGAGTATTTTTGTTCCTTTATGAGTATTTAGTTCATTTGCTTATTTCATTTTAAAGAGAATTGACTTGAAAATCTGAGTCCTTGCTTGAGAAAAACTTTCAAATCTATTCCATTAGTTTTTTTTTAATTTTTTTCAGTGTTCCAAGATTCATTGTTTATGTACCACACCCAGTGCTCCATGCAATACGTGCCCTCCTTAATGCCCACTACCAGACTCACCATCAGTTTTGATCCAAAATTATACAATGACAATTTTTTTTTTTCTAAATAACCGTTCCCATTTTACTTTTGTCATTAGTGATTATTTAGGACACTTATTTTAAAGTCATTAGCATATATTTTGTGCACAGAGATCAGTGTATGAAGTCTATATAGATTTTATGCTTTAAATATAGTTCTTTGTATGTGAAAATTTACTTTGGATGTGAGAGTTTACTGTTGTTTTATAACCATTTAAAAAATATTAACTTATTTAGAAGTCATAACCCACTTGAAAACACGTAAAAAATATAATGCTTATTACATTACATTAACGTCATAGAAACCCAACATTATACTTAGTATACTATACAGCTTTATTGTCACAAATATAAAACTATTAGAAAAAAGTTTTATCAATGGTAAGCTGAGTTTTCCTCAGCTTTAAATTTCTCAACTACAAATATTAAACACTAGTTTTTATAAACCTTATACTAGTGGTTTATAATTAAATATAAATTAAATAAGATTTCATAAGATAACAAAATATGGAACATTTCATGGGTCTTTTACATGAAGTTTGATGTGCAAGCTAAAAGTGTTAAATAGATTTCTTTGTAAATGGCAATTTTAAGTATTTCTACTTCAATTTTATTTGTTATTTTATTGAATTTTATTTTATAAACAATTTTTATTTTTAACAATTTATATTTACTTTTAAAAATACTTGGAATTTTTATTTATAACAATTTTATTTGTTATTTTATTGAATTTTATTCAATTTTATTTGTTACAGAAAAGTTGTTTAAAACTATAAAACCGGGGTGCCTGGGTTGCTCAGTGGATTAAGCCTCTGCCTTCTGCTGGGTTCATGATCTCAGGGTCCTGGGATCAAATCCCACATCAGGCTCTCTGCTTGGCAGGGAGCCTGCTTCCTCCTCTTTCTCTCTCTGCCTGCCTTTCTGCCTACTTGTGATCTCTCTCTGTCAAATAAATAAATAAAATCTTTTAAAAAAATTTTAAAAATAAATAAATAAAAAATAAACCTATAAAACCTGCCCTTTAAAGTATGATTACTAATTGTCTGTCTATAAATAATACTTTAAGACTTTTTTAATTGCAAAAATTACTTAAAATATTTACATATGTAGTAATTTATGTGTGTCACATAAGGCAATTGTGAAGTATTGAAAGACCATAATTTTGAAGACTGTCTTATTCTTGTGGTTTAGTAGCTTACCCATTATATCAACTAATAGGGAAATTTATCAAGAGACCAACAATGATAAAGAAAGAAAAAAGTGGGGCAAAGAGAATAGGAGCATATTTTCTAACAATTACAGTAAATAATATAACATTCATAATTGAATGAACACCACACTGTAAATAAAAAGCAGCTATGGATGATTTCAGTTTTGATTCTAGGGAGAATGAGTAATATTGTCCCCAGGAGTTAATGGGGCATTACCTGACTCATGAAAGTTTAGCAAGTAGAAATGAACTACTCATTTAGCATCCAAACCAGTCTGAAGTGGTACTTGTGGGTAAATAAAGCCATCCATCCATGGGGCCCAAATAAGATTTAGTATTGACTTTAGTATACACTATTAAAAACCATCCAGGTGAATCATGACCTCTTACTTTTCCTAAGAAAGAATTTCAGAAATCTGAAATTAGCATCTTAGCAATGCAAAGAACTGAATTGTAACTTACACATTTGAAGATTTTCAAATATGTGAGCATAGGATAAATTATTTGAAAAGTATAACTATGTATCTGTACTACTTGCCTAGCAAATTGAGTTTATTGAAATAAAGCCCTTCTTTTACATTTTTGTAAAACAGATGGGCTTAAGTCTTTCACTCTTTCATCTATCATTTATACATATATATGAGTATATATATATTTATATATGCACACACGTATACATATACATATACACCTTATATGACTATAAAATAATGGTTATATAAAAAGTGATTGCGACATAAAGAAAATAAGTTTTAAAAATACTTGGAATTCCATCTAGAGGTAACTTCCATAAAGCTTTGCTTCATTTTGTTGACATATATACATAAACATTTTATGATTATGCTCTCTACATGTATTTTAAGTCATGAATCTAACTCACTACATTCATCTTCTTTCAATGGGTTTTTCTCTAAGAGCAAATTTACCACCACCTTCTGAAATCTTGTAATTTTCAGAGACAAGAGCCCTTTTTACTATGTGACAAAAAATTTGTTTTGGGGTGGCTAATAACCATGCAGTCTGAACCTCAATTACTAAATGAACTTTCCTAAATCTTCACTCATTCTGCTTACCAAATGTGTCTGCTTTAAAAATACAAAAAATCTACAGGAAATTCTGCCACAGATGAGAATAATCCCATGTGTGCCCACATGTGCACATGTGAGTGTGTATTTATAGCTCAGCATAGGGTTCTTTTCATCAGTATTTCCTCACTAAGAAAGAGGATCAGTGTCCAGAGTTAATTTCTCCCAGCAGCTGAATTGCTATGGCTTATTCTGAAAGGAGACTCACTCACTCTTCTTGTAAGTCCTTTCAGGTTCACTGCACAAATTTCAGGCCTCCATCTGCATAAGAATGCTACCTTGGCTGTGGGCCTGAAATATCAGTGGAATAAAGCTCTGACATCAGCTACTTTCCCTACTCAGAGTGTAGCTGTGTTTTATAGAAACTATGCCTCCTGCTGGGGCTGGCTCCTCACAGTTCATGTACACAGCTTCAGCAGCTTAAGATGGTCTTCAAATGTCTTTGCTGGTCACAGCTCTACCAAAACTTATAAATCCCAGGATTTATCAAAATGCTCTACTCTGGCTAGAATCTGCATCCATTTCTCCCTGTAGTTCTTGGTATTTCAACTGTCACCCAAAACAGTAACACTATCCTTAGAAATACTATCCTTAATTCCTGCCTTCTTTTAGCCATATCCAATAATTCTAGTCCCCAAATGCCTCTTGAATTCGATCCTTTGTCTCCTTTACTTCTTTAAGCAAACTAGTAAATAAAAATGAGTGTCTAGAATACCCTTAGTTCATATATACAAAGTAGTTAAAAACATAATAGAGCAACCATATAATGAATTATATTTCCTAGAGAATTCGTGAGGTTTTCCCTGTTTTATACAGTTGGTCTGAAATGAAATCTAGGATAGCAGGGACTTGAAGAAATAAGTTTACAATGTATTTGAAGACCAAAAGGAAAATTTAAGCGAGCAACAAAAGACCTTGTCACAAGAGTGTACAATTATGATCCTGTCTGCAGCAGATGGGTCATAGGCAAACATGGGTTAGAGGAATCAGAAAAAGACCTTTAGAATAAGGAAGGACTTTTCTGAGCTATGAAAAGTGAATAAAAATTAAGTTTCTGAGAGTCTATAAAACATTAGGTAAAGAAGAAGATATGGATATATATGCATAAAGAGAGATGGCCACTATCAAAGGACTTCAAAACAAGACCATTACAATATAAAATAGGGATTGATAGGTTTTGACAATGACATGATTTCAGTACCCAGAATTTTAGCACAGAGTACCCGAGTTCCAAGAGATCAAGCTGAAGATATGTGGGGGGCATTTATTGAAATTATCCTGTTTTAAACCTATAGGTCTGGAGGAAGTGACAGGATGGGGAGATGAGAAAGCTGAAGTTAATGGTTAGCTGTTCTGCCCTTGAGGTATGGCATTAAAAAAACAAAACACATTGGATTAGGGCAGTTTCTAAGGAAAGTTACTGGGGAAGAATGCAGTTACTGTATTTGCTGAAATTAGTTTTCTATTTTTAGGTACCAAATGGAAAAAATACAGAGCCATATAAAAAATCAATAGGAAATGGACTTTAATATGTACTCGAAACATTTATTCAAGATTTGTCTTGGGTCCATTTCAACAAAACGGTTTTTGAATTTACCTCATATCTTCATTTTAAAATATTAACAGTTGTGAAAATATATTGAGCTCATACTATGTCCCAGACAGTAGGACAAGCATATTACATTCAATTTAACATGTAGCCAATAAAGTAGGAGCATCATTTACTGCAATATAACAAGAACATGGAAATAAAGTTTAAAACCTTTTTAAAGGGTCATAGAATTTGGGCAAATATGAACTACAAATTTAATCAAATCAATCTGAAAACTCCAAGCTTGCAACACTAATAAATGCCTCTTTTTTCTGACATATAAAGCTTGTCTATACATCTTACAATCAAAACAGACCATCAATGTGAAATAATAATTCAATTCTAGTAACTTAAAAAATATGCTTAATTTTTGAATCAAGATGGACAAGGCGAAAGTTCACCCATATTATAGATCTTTATATTCTGTTTTAAATTAAATCCCTTAAGTTTAAGTTACAAGATGATCTTAACTGAACCCGAGACAACAGATGATGTTATTTGTTATTAGGCCCAGAACATAGGAGGACTTTAAAGTTGTGTCTGTGTTACCTGCAGTTTCAGTAATTTTTCTTTAAAGAAATAAATTTTACCAGAATACTATCACATAGTTTTTTTTTTCTACAATGACCAGTAAAATTTGATTTCTCCTATTAAACTAGATTAAGAAGTGAGAATATTCAAACTTAGAAATTTGGCCAAGTAGATGGCATAAATGGAATATTCATCATAATATGCACCGATATAAATGACAAAGCAGCTAGCAACACATTTGTTGTTATATTGGAAATGGACCCAGGCCAGAAGATTAGTTATAATTTTACTGTAAAGCTTTTACTTAGCCAAGAGTGTGAGAGCAGGGGAGACAGAAATTCTAAACCTGAAACATAAAAAGATATTTCTATATATATGTAATTAATTTTCCCCACTTTGGTATTTTTTTTTCTTTCTCTTCCTTACTAGGTTCTTTTACTAGGTTCTTTTAAATAATCTCCTTTACTGAAGCTTTTTCCTCACACTCCCAAGCACATATCCTCATTCTTTGACCATCCTTTCCGTTCTCTCCACATAACCCTGAAAATATGGATACTCAATGCTTTAAGCTACTAATATGAAAATAATATGCTTCTAGAATACTATTCTTACACTTGCAGAAGTTAATTTTGGATGTGTGACTTTAAATATGACATATATAAGAAATGTAATCATGTAATAAAGACATACAAAATGATGGAATTTTGAATAATTAATGGATCATATTTAAGCACTATTTGAATACAGAGTAAGTTCTTTTTCTCATTTTTTCATTTTAAGGATCACCTGTGGGGCACCTGGGTGACTCAGTTGGTTAAGTGTCCACCTCTTGGTCTGGGCTCAAGTCATGATCTCAGGGTCCTAGGTCCACTCTCGAGTCAGGCTCCACACTCAAGGGATGCCGGCTTGAGGATTTTCTTTATATATATATATATATATATATATATATATATATATATATATATCACTCTTTACCTCTCTCTCTCTCTCTCTCTCTCACTCTGCCCCACCAATCTCTAAAATAAATAAATAAATAAATCTTTAAAAATCATCTGTATTCCTTGGTGTCAAAGAATATAATCTTAAATAAATAACTGGAAAATTTTATTGTTCTATGGAAGAACTAAAAATTATTTATGATAAAATTCTATTCGCCAAAACAAAGGCTTTTTACTCAATATAAAGTTTGCGTATTAGGTAATAATGTATAATTTCTGAACTCCAATTCAGACATTGTTAAAAATATAATCAAAATAACATATTCAAAACATTTTTCCAATGCTTTATGTTGTAAGCAAGGTATATCATGCATTCTAGTTTATGTGTTCATCTAAAAATGATAATTAATATAAAAAGTTTTGTGATTATCTGGAATGAGGCTGTTTCAAACATATGTATATTTGTCCTTTACAGTTTGGAGTCTTAAACACAGTAAAATTCATAGCAAAATCCACCAAAATATACATATATATATATATATTATAATATATATATATATACCCTGAAGAGGGTCAAGGGAAAGCTGTCAGACAAAAATAGAGATACCAGAGATAATAAAAGATCCAGAAGTAAGCCTCTCAACAAGCAGATGTCTCTCTGGCTAGAGAAATAACCCTGGGAGAAAGAGTACAACAGGGTCACTGGAGAAATAAGTCCAGGAACCTGAATCTTATTTGAAAAAATAGGTTATAAATTAGGTTATAAAGACAAAGAAATGAGCCTAAATCAAGGGGGGGGGTGATGTTTGTAGGACACCAAAATTTTATATGATTAAAATAAATGAAGAGGAAGTTTTAACAGGATTTCCTAACTTTCTGTATCTTGGTCTTTTTTCTCACATTCTTAATACTTTTTTAATCAAAGTACAGATATTAAAACTAAGTTTGTAACATTAATATGTGATAAAGCTGAACCATAATATTTTTTCCATTTCCCCTTCAATTCTAACCATATCAAAACATTTTCTACCTATGTTTAAAAAAACTCTACGGTGCATGATTTCTAGAAGGAGAAATATAGCAAAAATGCCTCATGTTTTTTCTCACTCAAAAACATTTTTTTCAGGGGAGCCTAGTGGCTCAGTCATTAAGCATCTGCCTTTGGCTCAGGGCATTAGGGAAGCCTGCTTCTCCCTCTCCTACTCCCCTCTGTTTGTGTTCTCTCTCTCACTATCTCTCTTTCTGTCAAATAAATAAATAAAATCTTTAAAAAATATATTTTTTCAGCTTTGTGGTGTTGACATTTTAGTAAGTTTAAAGTATACAATGTGATGATTATATATATATATGTATATATATCAATAAGTGATTGCCTCTTTTCTTTTTCTATTTATATTAAAATTTACAGGACTTAAGATATTTGGTTTTGTTTGTTTTTGAAATTTTGGGGACTTTTCATACATCACTAATCTAGGATTTCTTAATAGAATTATGCTTTGGGCTATGCTCCAGTAAAATGGTTAAATTCAAACCTTTATTTCACTTTAATTTAAAGGAAAACTTTGTCTTCCTGGAGTTAAAAAGTAATTGCCCTTTTATGCCAAGAAATGTGTGTAGGTTCAAGGCTGGTTGGATATCCCAAAGCTAATTTTCCGGAAGGAAGAGAAGAACTAACTCAAGCCTATTCATGTCTAAACATTGTCGCCATGCATGCATGAAAAATGAGGTCTGCTGCAGGCCCAGAGTGTCTGGCTGTGAACCTCGTCTGAGAAATTCCTCTAAGTCTTCACTACGTTTAATAGCTCAAAGTCCATTCATATTCCCAGGAAACTATGTGGAGAATTGAGAAAATACAAGGGAGGCTTACTTCTAAATCTATGTCTACGCTCCACTGGTAACCCTTGTGTGCAGAAGGGGAAAGCAAGCCTTGTGTGTTTTCATTCACCCAGTAACCAGCTCTGACGCAGCACTTCCAGTTACCTGCCGAGCAGTGCTGAAATTACACATTTCTTCTTCTGCTCTTGAAAGTTTTCATGAATATGAACATTTTTCTAAAATGCACCTTCACTCATAAATCCATTTGATGAAATGCATTGAATACATATACATCAAAAATTTAATAGATATTTCTCTATGGAATAAAAATCACTGTGTCAACCTACCCACACTGAGTGTGACTATAGTTTGACATTTCTTTGAGTCATTTCTATAGTGAGCAACAATGATGCCACATTTAGAAGATTAACACTAAAAAAAAAAAAAGATTAACACTACTGTGGATGAAAAGGCAATGGTAGCAGTAAACTAAAGAATAAAGATACTATTTTTATGTATAATCTAATAATTATAAAAATATCGAAGAAAAAAAAAACAAGTGATTTACAAGAACATAAAATTATATCCTCTGTGGGACGCCTGGGTGGCTCAGTGGGTTAAGCTGCTGCCTTCGGCTTGGGTCATGATCCCAGAGTCCTGGGATCGAGTCCCGCATCGGGCTCTCTGCTCGGCAGGGAGCCTGCTTCTCCCCTCCCCTCTCTGCTGCCTCTCTGCCTACTTGTGTTATCTCTGTCTGTCAAATAATTAAATAAAATCTTAAAAAAAAATTATATCCTGTGGAGAATTTTTATAGTAAATATTGCATTATATTACTTTTCTTTCAATTTTATTAATAAGGATTGATATTTTCTTTAAAAGGGAATATTTTTCCAGGTATTTCATTTTTTTCTATTTAATTACTAGCAAATCTGTAAATTTCAAAACTATATAGAATTCCTTTTCCTACAAATAAATAATATGTCAAGTAATTGGTACCTTATATCTTTGAAACAGCAAGTTTATTGCCAAAGAAAATAAAGGCAATAACCACCTTAATCAAATAGAATTCTATTCTATAGAAAATAGAAAATAGAAGTCTGAAAAGACAGGAAATTTGATTAGGCTAATCTGACAAATTCCAATCTTCATTAGAATTGTCCTCCAAATACTCCCACACATCAGATTATATTGAAAGAAAAGAGTATATTCTAGTGAAAACAAATGATATGATAATCCTTGATATACTGTTTCATGAGGGACAATAATTTTGTCAAATATATTGCTTTTTCCCCACATCTAACTGGTAGGGTTTATTTAAAATGGCTATTCTTTTTTATCAACCTATTGGTGTGAGTTTTATCACTCAAATTTTTTCAGGCCAACAAAAGCAAAACATTCTCATAGGAATATCATTCTTCCTGTTCCTTCCTTTTGTTTTCCTGTCTTGCTGGAATTTAACAAAACAGATCCAAGTAGTACAAACCTTATATCAATTTCTTTTAGTTCCTTGTGAGGTCTCTGGATTTTCTCTAGTGTCAAATATAAGGTTAATTAGGCTGTTGTATAAATAATCTGACAATGGATTAGAAAGCATCTTAAAATTCATGTAACTATAATTCCACATGATGGCTACTATTTAAGGCCTATTTGATACTTGGTTAGATTTTTACTAACCTGCTTTTAGTTTCATACCATCTATTGAATGTGGCTAATTCCATCATTAAGCTTTTCTTGATGTTGGTCTGAAATCTGATGTCCTAGAACTTTATCCATTTAAAAAACTATCATTCACGGGGCCCCTGGATGGCTCACTCAGTAAAGTGATAAGCATCTGACTCTTTTTTCATCTCAGATCATGATCTCCAAGTAGCTGGATCAAGCCCCAGTAGGACTGGGCTCCAAGCTCACTGGGAAGTCTGCTTTCCTTCTGCTTCTCTGCCAGCTTATACTGTCTCTCTAAAATAAATAAATCTTAAAATAAATCAGAACAAACTATCATTCATTTCCTTGCTTCTTTCAGGCTTCCATTATTTCTCCAGTTCCGGAAAGTCCTAGGAACTTCTGGTTTTAATAAAGATATTTCAATCTATCTCTTCACCTATTTCTACCTGTAGACACTGTTCCTTAGCTAGTGAGAAGAGGTAGAGGAAGAAGGAAAAGCCATGAGAACCTGTACTTGGGGCCATGTTTCTCCTTCTTATAAGGGCACCAAACAAATTGAAAGAGCGACTCATCCTACTCCAGTAGGATCTCATTTTAACTAATTATATCTATAAGGACCTTATTTCTAAAGAAGGTCACACTGTAGGATAATGGGGGGTTAGGACTTCAACATATGAATTTGTGGGGGACTCAATTCAACCTCTAACACTCCTCATGGTCTCATTCCATTTCCCCCCCAAAAATGTGCATCACTAATACTTTTTCTCAGGGATATTATCCATTAAACATCTGTTTTAACATACTGTTTTTGAGTCAAAAGTCTATCATTCCAAATTCCCATTGAAAAATGTGGTAAGGCTGGTTGGGTTCACCTGCTCCTTTTCCTGCTGTGTCTTTATTTTGTTTTTATTTTCTTATTTTAAGGGATTTTAAAATCAGTCCATTAGGTTGGGGGGGGAGAATTATGTCAATTTGCTATGATCTACCATGTTCCTCCAAATACCCACTTTGAATAAAACATTCAAAGTACCTTTAAATGACATTAGTGCTTACTAGAGGAAAGAAATAGAATCAGAAATTGCTGAAGTAAAATCAGTCATATCCTGCTGAACAAATACTTACTTCAGATTGAGAATTTTAATCTTAAATTTGCTGGCTTGTTCTCTAAGTGAACTTTGTGTTTGATAACCAATTTTATGTTCTGAAAATCCAGAAACAGATATTATTCTTTGAAATGTATGATCAACATGGGAGAAACCAAGATGTTATTGTTTCCTGGATAGAATTCACCTGCCATGAAAATGGAGGCAGATTTCACCCCATATTCTTTTTTCATATTTTACAAATGAAAGCACACAACTCTTATCCTGAACTTAGTAATTTCCCTTGTAGACTTTCTGTCACAGCCTGAAAATAACTATTTAAGTTTTGGATTATTCAACATATGATGCTTGAGGTAAGTTAGAGGATATAGAGGGAACATGTGTGTTTTCAGAGCAGGAGAAGTGAGGACTGACAGGTCCAGCTTTGCATTTCTTTTATAAAACACAGCAAGGATAAACAACTCATAGTGAGCTCAAAGTATGTGAAAAGGTACTGAATATTATCACACTTTGAAATATACTATAATTATCATTGTTTAGCATTATTTGACCAGGAGCTTACAGCTATTATGGACATTTTCAGTTTTCATTTAAACATATAATATTCATAATTTTTAAAAATGATGGCTTGTATGTGAATGTCCTTTTGAGAGATTTCAGAATTGCCACTAAAGCTTGGTCCTCAGTTTAACATCCCTTCAGAAGCTTATCAAATTCTTAGTAAGATTATTTTCAGAAACCTATTGTGGCATTATTCATCTCTAAAACACACAAGAGTATGACTCTTGTGATGATTTTAGGTATTATCCTAGGATTGCAGTCAGACCTTGCTAAAGTTCTGCTTCCCCTCTATTAACCTCTTCCAATAATCACAAAACACACAGCAAACCTTCAATAATTTCCTGTTGGCTTTCTTCTTGTGCTACATAATTGTTAGCCTTCAAAATGTTTTAATCAACATTGAAATTTCTTTGAAATATAAACCATGAGTTGTTATTACTGAATAAATTAATCAGAGTCCCTGTACTAGCACCCGTGATTTGAAGGTATGTGAGAAATGGAGAGAGAATAAGGACAGCCATTGATAGAGATCCAGCTCATTAAAATTAAATATCATTAGGGACAAGGATTGGCATAAAGTAGAAAACAAGAAAGATTTACTTAGCTTATGTAATCAAAATAATTTCTCTTGAATATTAAACATCTTATAGTGGGTTTTATGCCAAAGTTAACACATAGAACCTTGAGTGGTGTATTTTTAAAATATTCTGATATTTATATGTTATAATGCATTTTAAATCCTGAAGCTTAAATAGTATCATAGTATTCTACACTTTATTGATTATGTACTTGATGTTCTTAAGCTTCCACTTTGTCTTTGTTCAGAAGACAACATTTTCCATGATTAGATAAGTAGTAAAGATAAGATTATGTCATGAAATCTAGATGCTGAAAGAACTATTAGAATAATACAATATTCATGTGGACCAAGGGACTTACACATAGAAAGACATAGACACACACGGACACACACAGATATACTGGTAGTGATTAACAAAGTAATTGAGTTCAACTCTGCCAAAGAGAACAACCAGAAAAGCTAGACATGTTATTAGAAAAAAAAAAAAAACTGCATAAAGTCAGATATACCAATATAGTTAAATTAAGATTAAGGAATGCCTCTCTCTCTCTCTCTCTCTCTCTCTCACACACACACACACACACACACACATTAAAAAGTGACAAATCTCAAAAAGGTGAAGATAATCACAACTCATATCTGAAAACAGACCTGTACCCAGAGTATATAAAGAAGTCTTACAAATCAACTAAAGGATATTAAGAATGGGGAGAAGACTTAACTAACTACCTTAAAAGTGGCAAAGATAGAAAGAGAGAGAGAGAGAGAGAGAGAGAGGAAGGAGGGAGGGAAGGAAGGAAGGAAGGAAGGAATTTTCTCAAACTCCTTAGTTTCAATGTAGTACAAACTAACACCAGAGATAGGACTATAGTCAACAAGAACAGCTAAAATGCAAGTCTGCTAATAGATAAGGTTATGGATAACCTGGTATTCTCTTACACTGCTATAGAGTATCCACTGATATTCCCACTTTGGAATGCTATTTGCTCTTTTCTACTATATTTGAATGAGTGCCTACCTTATGATCCAGCAATTTCATATACATATCAATAAATTTCTGCACCAACATACATGCACAAGGACACTCAGAAAAATATACATTGTGACATATAACAAGCTAAATACCTATTGACATTAGAACTGCATATAAATTTCAGGGGCCGTTGGGTGGCTCAGTGGGTTAAAGCCTCTGCCTTCGGCTCAGGTCGTGATCCCAGGATCCTGAGATCGAGTCCCATGTCAGGCTCTCTGCTCAGCAGGGAGCCTGCTTCCTCCTCTCTCTCTCTCTCTCTCTGCCTACTCGGGATCTCTGCCTGTCTAATAAAAAAAAAAAAAAAGAACTGCATATAAATTTCAGTATATTCATAACAGGAATACTCTACACACTAAAATAATGATCTATAGCTATGTGTGTACCATGTATGACTTCTGAATACAATGAGAAGGGAAAGATGTTAAACAAAATTATACACACTATATGATAGCACTTATATAAAGAACCTGTGAAAATTAATCTATGGTCCTAAATCAGAATTCATTTTCAGAAATAGTAATAACTTTGTGGGCCATAAGAAATTTTGGTATGCCAGTAAAATTATTTTTCTTGCCACAGTATTGACATATGGACAGATTCACTTTTTGATAAATTTGCCCAAGGAAGGTATGTGATTTTTAACTTGTATATTTAAAGCCAGTGCCTTAAAATTCAGATAACTTGAAAAATTCTTTGATACCATTTTAATGTCTCATAATAGCTCTCCTTTATATCATTGAGAAACTAAGATAACACATGATAAAAATATGAAATAATATATGTTCTCTATTATATAAGCTTATTAATTTTTAGTAGAAAATTAGCATCAAGACCAAATAAATAGGGGTGTCTGGGTGGTTCAGTCAGTTAAGCATCTTCCTTCAGCTCAGGTCATGGTCCCAGGGTCCTGGGATTGACCCCTGTGTTGGGTTCCCTGCTCAGTGAGGAGTCTGCTTCTCCTTCTCTCTCTGCTCCTCCCCACCATTTGTGTTCACTCCCTCAAATATATAAAAATAAAATCTTGAAAAAAAATGCTGAATAATTTAATGTATATTTTTTACTAAAACTGTTGATGAGTAAATCCAAGTACATACAACCTTGCATACCAATTTTCATAGATAATTCTAGGTGTTTAAAATCTCATGTGGGTTATCTTTGTGTATGACTACTTTGAGTATTAATCCTAGAACAAAGACAACTTTGTAAGACTGACTGATGATCATTCAGACAACTTGAGAAGTATATAAGCAAGCATCCATAATTATCCTCCAAGTCTAAATAGGATGAAAGAAAAGTCCTTTTTTCTGATTTTTTCTATTCAGATTGTATGTGCATTTACCACAGTCAGTATGAACATATTGTTTTTTCTATTCATAATTGTCTACTAGACTTTTACCAGGTCATTAAAAATGTACAGTGAACATAAACTTCATTTTATTTTTTTTAAGATTTTATTTTTTGTCAGAGAGAGAAAGCACACAAGCAGGGGGAATGCCAGGCAGTGGGAGAAGCAGACTGCCCACTGAAGCAAGGAACCCACACAGGGACTTGATCCCAGGACCCCAGGATGATTACCTGGGCTTAAGGGAGATGCTTAACCAACTGATCCACCCAGGTGTCCCTGAGCATAAACTTTAATGGCTGCCTATGCCACTATCTAAATTCTGTTTATTATTGGGTATTTAAGATTTTTGCTTAATTTGAATAGTACTATTTAAATGTTGTTATAAAAAATACTTCAAGCTAATATTTGACTAGAAGATCTGCTAATTTCAAGTGGAAATATTGGACTAAGATACGGTTTATAGGTTTTGATAGATACATTTTGTCAAATTATGTGGCTTCTGGAGAAAGCACTTTGGAGTTCTTAAAAATTATAACTGTCATCAGGGTTGACTATTTTAAGTCTACTAATGTTTGCTACTTTAGATTCTAAAGGTTTAATATAACTGGCTATTAATTGCTATCATTTGATAATTAATTTTAAAATGTTTACTATAGTGTGGGGTGCCTGGTTGGCTCAGTCAGTATAGTATGCAACTCTTGATCTTGGTGTTGTGAGTTGGAGCCCAATGTTGGGGGTAGACATTACTTAAAAATAAAATCTTTAGGGGCGCCTGGGTGTCTCAGTGGGTTAAGCCTCTGCCTTCAGCTCAGGTCATGATCTCAGGGTCCTGGGATCGAGCCCCACATCGGGCTCTCTGCTCAGCAGGGAGCCTGCTTTCCTCTCTCTCCCTCTCTCTGCCTGCCTCTCTGCCTACTTGTGATCTCTGTCTGTCAAATAAATAAATAAAATTTTTAAAAAATACCTATAAAAATAAAATCTTTAAAAAGTAACTTAAAATGTTTACTATAGTGAGTAAGAATAAACATTTAAAATAGTATTTAAAGAGCTTTAATATGTTGACCTCTCTTTTATCTTCCCTTACCCATGGCCAATGGAAAAATGAAGCTGTTGTGATTTCAATTTTCTATGGAATAGCAGTATATAAATATTTAGGCTAGTGTTTTTCAAATTACCTCTAAAAATTTTAATTCCTTCCAAGGTAATTTCTGTTTACATGCACAAGGACATGGTTTTCAGGGGTCATTTTTTGGTAATCTATGTTTTTCTAGAAACTTCATAGTTTAAAAATCTGTTTGCATAATGTTAAACAGATTGTTCTCTTTATTTTGATAACATATACTTGCATTATTCCCCTGAAGAAATTTCCAATCTTGTTGAAACTATGCTTTTGCTTTTTCCTTGATTAAGTAGTATATTTAGTACATTCCTTTTGCTTTTATTTTTTGAAGAAATAGCCATAATTGTAATTGTTTTGCCTAATATAGGTTTTGGTTTAAAATTTTGATTTTTGATAATTTTTATTTTCTTATTAATCAGGTTTTGCTTTTTCACTATTTTGAAAATTATTAGTTGTTCAAACAAGTTTCACTGGTTTTGTTGCAATATTACTAGAGGAAAATGTACATTTTTATTTACCTGCCAATCTTTTGAATGATTGCAAGGAAATTACTCAATAGCTGGACTGGGAAACAGATACTTGTAAAATTAATAATTAATTTGCCATCTACCCTCTACATATATCTGTAGTACTTATTCCAAATGAGGCTTACAGATATAATAATGGGACAATGGATTTTATGAATAATCAAGAAATCTTAACTCAAATTATCTCTAAAATACTTTTAAAATATTTAAGTATAATTAGTGCAAATACCCAGAGAGGGGGAGAAAGATGAAGGCTTCCAGATAACTGAAGATATAATAAATGCATTATATTGGTTTTGATTTCCATATTAATATTCTAGATAAAACTTATGGAAAAAATGAAATATTCACATTTTCCATCTCCTGGCCTACTGTTTTTGACTACCCAGATATCACACAGAGATCTAGTACAAAAACGTTCATATTTTCACTGATTCCTTAATATACTTCAAAACTTATATCTGGGATATTTTCTTATTGTTTTGATACTTTTATTACAGATAGAAATAGTGTTAGGCTTATTTATTATTAGCCATGAGTTTCAGAAAGAATATTTGAAAGATTAAGCTTAATAGAAAGTAGGATTTTCAGCCAGGTGGACTACACTGCAACACAGGCTTTATTCCATGTTTGTTACAATTTCATAAAAGTTATAAAAGATTATTAATAAATAAAAATAAAAAATAAAATATAAAAGTTGTAAAATTTATAAAAGTTAACTTTTATAAAACACTAATTTGGATCCATGTCAAACACTTCTAATTTTTTTTCTATTAAGTATTTGAAAATCAAATTCTTTTTTTTTCCCATTTTATGTCTTTTCAGTGTTCCAGAATTCAATGTTTAGGCACCACACCCAGTGCTCCATGCAACACATGCCCTCCATAATACCCACCACTAGGCTCACCAAATCTCCCATCCCTCTCCCCTCCAAAACCCTGTTTGTTTCTCAGTGTCCACAGTCTCTCATGGTTTGCCTCCCCCTCCAATTTCCCCCAACTCACTTCTCTCCATCTCCCAATGTCCTCTGTGTTATTCCTTATGCTCCACAAGTAAGTGAAACCATATGATTCTCTCTGCTTGACTTATTTCACTCAGCATAATCTCTTCCAGTCCCATCCATGTTGATACGAAAGTTGGGTATTCAACCTTTCTGATGGTGGCATAATACTTCATTGTATATATGGACCATATCTTCTTTATCCATTCATCCATTGAAGGGCATCTTGGTTCTTTCCACAGTTTGGCAACTGTGGCCATTGCTGCTATGAACATTGGGGTACAGATGGCCCTTCTTTTCACTACATCAGTGTCTTTGGGGTAAATACCCAGTAGGGCAATTACAGGGTCATAGGGAAGCTCTATTTTTAATTTTTTAAGAAATCACCACACTGTTTTCCAAAGTGGCTGCACCAACTTGCATTCCCACCAACAGTGTAAGAGGGTCCCCTTTCTCCACATTCTCTCCAATGTATGTTGTTTACTATCTAGTTAATTTTGGCCATTCTAACTGGTGTAAGGTGGTATCTCAATGTGGTTTAGATTTGAATCTCCCTGATGGCTAAAGATGATGAATATTTTTTCATGTGTCTGTTAGCCATTTGTATGTCTTCTTTGGAGAAGTGTCTGTTCATGTCTTCTGCCCATTTTTTGACGTGATGATGATGATGATGATCGTAGTGATTATCTGTTTTGTGTGTGTTGAGTTTGAGTTCTCTATAGATCTTGGCTATCAGCCCTTTGTCTGTAGTGTCATTTGTGAATACCTTCTCCCATTCCATAGGTTGCCTCTTTGTTTTGTTGACTGTTTCCTTTGCTGTGCAGAAGCTTTTGATCTTGATGAAGTCCCAAAAGTTCATTTTTGCTCTTATTTCCTTTGCCTTTGGAGACATATTTTGAAAAAAGTGGCTGGGGCCAATGTTGAAGTGGTTACTGGCTACATTCTCCTCTAGGATTTTGATAGATTCCTGCCTCACATTTAGGTCTTTTATCCATTTCAAGTTTATCTTTGTGTATGGTGCAAGAGAATGGTTGAGTTTCATTCTTCTACACATAGCTATCCAATTTTCCCAGCACGATTTATTGAAGAGATTGTCTTTTTTTCTACTGTATATTTTTCCTGCTTTGTCAAAGATTATTTGATCATAAGGCTGAAAGTCCATATCTGGGCTCTCTACTCTGTTCCACTGGTCTATGTGTCTGTTTTTGTGCCAGTACCATGCTGTCTTGGTGATCACAGCTTTGTAGTAAAGCTTGAAATCAGGCCATGTGATGCCCCCAGTTTTGTTTTTCTTTTCAACGTTTCCTTAGCAATTCAGGGTCTCTTCTAGTTCCATACAAGTTTTAGGATTGTCTTCTCCAGCTCTTTGAAAAATGCTGGTGGAATTTTGATCAGGATGGCATTGAAAGTATAAATTGCTTTAGAGAGTATAGACATTTTAATAATGTTTATTCTTCTGATCCATGAGCATGGAATGGTCTTTCATCTTTTTGTGTCTTCTTCAATTTCTTTTGTGAGTGTTCTGTAGTTCCTTGAGTAGAGATCTTTTACTTCTTTGGTTAGGTTTATTCCCAGGTATCTTATGGTTCTTGGTGCCATAGTGAATGGAATTGGTATTTTCATTGTTAATATATAAGAAAGCACTGATTTCTGCACATTGATTTTGTATCCTGCCACATTATTGAATTGCTGTATGAGTTCTAGTAGTTTGGAGGTGGAGCCTTTTGGATTTTCCATATAAAGCATCATATCATCTGCGAAGAGAGAGAGTTTGACTGCTTCATTGCCAATTTGAATACCTTTTATTTCTTTTGTTGTCTGATTGCTGTTGCTCAGATTTCTAGAAGTACTACATGGCACAAGAGTGGCAAGAATGGGCATCCTTGTTGTGTTCCTAATCTCAAAGAGAAGGCTGTCAGCTTTTCCCCATTGAGGATGATATTCTCTGTGGGTTTTTCATAGGTAGACTTTATGAAGTGGAGGAATGTTCCCTCTATCCCTATAGTTTGAATCGTTTTGATCAGGAACAGATGCTGTATCTTGCCAAATGCTTTTTCTGCATCAGTTGAGAGGACCACGTGGTTCTTCTCTCTTCTCTTATTGATTTGTTCTATCACATTGATTGATTTGAGAATGCTGAACCATCCTTGCATCCCAGGGATAAATCCCACCTGGATCTTTTTAATGTACTATTGGAATGAATTCAAACACCTGGAAGCTAAAGGCCACCTTGCTTAAGAATGTTTGGATCAACCAGGAAATCAAGGAAGAATTTAAACCATTCATGGAAAACAATGAGAATGAAAACACTTCGGTCTGAAAGCTATGGGATATAGCAAAGGTGGTCCTAAGGGGGAAATACATAGCCATCCAAGCCTTCCTCAAAATAATTGAAAAAATTCAGAATACACCATTTCTTTCTACACATTAAAAAACTGGAGAATGAACAACAAATTAAGCCAACCCTGCACACAAGAAGGGAGATAATCAAGATTAGAGCAGAAATCAATGAGATAGAAACTAGAGATACAATAGAATACATCAACGAAACTAGAGGCTGGATTTTTGGAAAGAATCAGTAAGTATCGATTTACCAATCGATAAACGATTGGTCAAACTAATCCAAAAGAAAAGAGAGAGGACTCAAATTAATAAAATTATGAATGAAAATGGAGAGATCATGACTAACACCAAGGAAATAGAAACAATCATCAGAAATTATTATAAACAACTATATGCCAAGAAGTTAAGCAACCTAGACAAAATGGATGCATTCCTATAAACCTATAAACTTCCAAAACTGAAATCAGGAAGAAATTGACAACCTGAATAGACCAATATCTAGTAACGAGATTGAAACAGTGATCAAAAACCTCCCAAAAAACAAGAGCCCAGGCCCTGACAGATTCCCTGGAGAATTCTACCAAACATTCAAAGAAGAAACATTCAAAGAATTCTACCAAACATTCTCCTGAAGCTGTTTCAAAAAATAGAAACAGAAGGAAAACTTCCAGACTCTTTTTATGAAGCCAACATTACCCTGATCCCCAAACCAGGCAAAGACCCCACCAAAAAGGAGAATTTCAGACCAATATCCCTGATGAATATGGATGCTAAGATTCTCAACAAGATCTTAGCTAACAGGATCCAACAGTACATCAAAAATCAAATTCTTTAATACAGTTCTATTTTTCAAAGATGAGAAAGTATTTTTTTGGCAGCATGAGCAAGCTCCAGGAATGATTTTTTTAAAAGGGCTGACAAGGATTTGCTATATAAGAGATGTATCCAAGTAGGGGTAGTCAAGACAATGGTTTTCCCCCTCATTCGTGGGGAGGGGAAATAATTTGTTCATTTTCATTTCTTAGGAATTAAACACTAAATAATAATATTGTTGAATAAATTAAGTTTCTCACTAATAGAAAATTCCCAAGTCATGCAGAAATTTTGATTTGGCAGTTACATAATTCAAGGATTCAATGTAAATCAGCTATTAGGAAATAGTAATATGTGAGTGGGTCTATTTAGTAAAATCCCTAATAAGATAGATCTCTGATGTAACTCAGGAAATGTTAAAATCATCTGGAGAAACTTGATTTGGCTTCTGAATAGTTTCTTAAATTCTATATTTTATCTTATTATGTAAGTACATAATATGCTATTTGCTTTCATTGCTTTGGTTAGAAAAATGTAACAAAGTATATATGATTCAAAATATTTTAAACAGAATTATCTGTAAAATGTTGCACATTAAGTCTTAGGAGAATTTCATGTGGCAAATATAAATCAATATATTAGTTATCAAGTTAATACCCTTGAATATTACTAAGTATAAATAGGTATTTACTAGTTACTACATGTTCACATCACTGAACAAAATTCAATAGAAGCAGAAGAAGTTACTTACTTCAGAATGCTTATATACTTAAAAATTGGAGTGGATTATAAAGGAATGTAAGCATATAGCAAAACAAGTAGCATTATGGATTCAAAATAACAGACATCACCAAAGACTATAAAGAGGAAAATGAAACTCCTAAGTATTGACTACATGTTCTTTGGGATAATTATTCAAGATTGAAGAGGAGGTAAAGTATGTAGCAATATGGGAAAATGTGTTATGGAAAGTCTCCATGGAAGAATTATAAGCACAGTCTTGAAGTTTAAAAACAATTTGAGTAGGTGGCACCCATATAAAAAGAAGTGAACAAGTTTACTGTGGGATCAAAATAAGTTTGTCTTATGTTGAATGGTTTGCTGAAGGAAGTTATGGGAGGTAATTTGTGAGAAACTTCTGGTACAAAGTCTGGCAGCCTTCCAAGGTAAAGAGTAGAGCATAATGCTGGTCTTTGGGCTCCGGTACCAGGCTCCATGGGCTCCATATCTCAACCCTGTCATATATGTCAGTTACTAACACCTTCACAAAACAGTAAGAACTACCACCTACTGAAAACTCACTGCATACCAGGCACAGTTCAAGGCATAATGCATATACTAATTTACTTACTTCTCACAAAAGCCTTATTAAATAAGTATCACTATAATCCACTGTTTTACAAATAAAAACATTGAAGCACAGGGAAATTAAGGTATCAAAATATATGCCATTAAACATTATACACACTGGCTATCTAGGATTCTGTTTCCTTCAACATGAAATAGAGATATTAATAACCTAATCTTCATGGATTTCCATGACAGTATGCCTGACACATAGTAATCACTTAAAAATGTTGTTATATTCAATAATTAATAGATAACTCCTCAAAAACACTTTGGATGTGCTGGATATAAAATGCTAGGAAAGGAAGTATAGACACTATCTTTCAGTCAGTGGGCATGCATTAATATCTTCTAAGCATGCAGTGGAGTGCTGGAAAACTTCCATATCTGTGGTATACAGTATGAAAGAAGAGACTGGAAGTGACCAAAACAGAGAGTTATTGTCCCTTGTCAGGAGCAAGACATTAAGGGCTAAACAAGAGTGCTAACAGGGCAAATAAAATGGATGTAAAATATGGGTCCGACTGGCCTGAAAGATGAGAAGGTGTAGCGGAGAAGAGAATAATCATCCTTATCCAAATCATCATACAAATAAAACATTAGTATGTACAAATCAAGCAGCAGAATTATTGTTTTTAGATGGAGACTATAGTTTTACTTTAAAGTAGATTGAATTTAAGATAGACAGTATTATTTGCTAGGAAAAATATGGTAAATAACCTGAGTCAGGTATTGATAGAGGATTTATGGAAGATGTAATCACAGGGGATGATGTGTAATGGAGATATGAAGAAGAAAGTTATTCCCAAGGGTTGTAAGATGTAAATAATAAATGTTAAATAATAATAATGTATAATTCATGTGTGCTTATGTGTCAAGCACTATCTAAATGACTTTGCATGAATTATGCTGTTAAATCCTTACAACTCCATAAAGTAGGAATTATTTTTAGCCTTGTTTTATAGATGAATAATTTAGCCACAAAGTTTAAGAAACTTGTGTAAGATATCAAGTGCTCAGTGAAATGACTAGGTGGTAACAGATACTTAATAAATGAAACTATAATGTCCTATCATATTTATATTGAAGTCATTATTCTTGTTACCAGATATAAATATTTTATAGTAAGAAAATAGGAAGAATTTATGCTGGGGGCTAAAAATGTATAATTCTCAATACAATTCACTACATAAAGCCAAGAGAATAATTATGAGCCAACACAGTTTGCTTTGAGTTTGAGAAAATCCTAAATGGTGTTAAACAGGAAGAGAATTTTTTGGTAAGATGTTTCTCTCTCTTTTCTTTTCTTTCCTTTCTCTCTCTCTCTCTCTCGCTCTTTCTTTCTTTATAATTTATTTCCTTGAGACAGCATACAGAGGAAGAGGGAGAAGTATGCTCCCTGATGTGGAACTTGATCCCCGGACCCTGGAATCATGACCTGAGAGGAAGACAGACACTTAACCAACTAAGCTACCAGGTGCCCTGGCAAGCTGTTTTTCTTGACATTAGATCAAGTTTAAATGTTTTAAACAAATTCCCAAACAAGGAGGTACATATGAATACTTTCAATTGTGATGAAATTACCTGATATTATAGTTCCACACAACATAAAATTGCTTATATTATAAAGGGGATAAACTATGCACTACGTATAGGTTTGTTCTAGTAATTACTAATAAGCTACATGGTGGGGAACCATCTCAAAAAAACAAAGCATTTACTTTCACTGTCCGCAGAAAAAAATGGGTTCAGATTTGCCTACTGCCATAGCAATGACGAAGTCGGACAGCATATATGAGACAATTGTTCCAGGCATTGAATAAGTGTCAGCACAAGACTGTGATACTTGAGAGAAGAAACACGCAAGATGAGCTCTGCTCTCTCCCCGGGTGTTTGCACAATGGCATTTATTTTATGCTATAAGTAGTTGGACTATAAGTATATCTGGGTGAAAGAGGTAGCTGTTGGAGTTCTAGCCTGAAAAAATGGCTGGAATTCATGTACAGTATTCTGGGGGAAAAAATAATGGCATAAGGGGCCTTCTGAAGTCTATGTGAGGTTTTACATTGGCCCTTGACTAAAGGCAAAGGAGGGCGAGAAGGCTAAGTACTAGATGGCTTCTGTGGGTTGTGAGTTGAACAGAGATACTAGAACACCTACATTTCTGGGAGACATTGGTATTCTGGAATAATCAGAATGGAGGGACCTCCCTGAGCACCAACAGATAAAGACAACAGATTGAGACAACAGAAAGGCCCATCTTATGAGTGTGAAACATGTTCATCCTTAAAGGCCACAACTAAAAATTAAGAGCAAACAGAAACACACATAAAAAATAAACACAAACCCAAAAGGATGAAAAACATCTGTCTATATTTTAGCAGTCTATTAGAATAAGATTCAACTCTTAAAAAAGAGATAGTCTCAGGGCACATGGGTGGCTCAGTGGGTTAAAGCCTCTACCTTCAGCTTGGGTCATGATCTCAGGGTCCTGGGATCCAGCCCTGCATCGGGCTCTCTGCTCAGCGGGGAACCTGCTTCTCATCCTCTCTCTCTGCCTGCCTCTCTGCCTACTTGTAATCTCTGTCTGTCAAATAAATAAATAAAAATATAAAAGAAATATTAAAAAATCACAAAAGAATGTTGGTTTAAAAAAAAAAAAAGAGATAGTCTCTCTCAAATATATTACCCAAAAAATGAATGTTTACTAAACATGCAACGAAGAAGGGAAATGTGTCTTTAAAATCATTTTTAAAAGCTAAGATAAATATTTTCAATGATTTAAGGTAAAGGCAGCCATAATGACTAAATATTTAAGGGAATGCAGACCTGGAAATAAAGAACCACACAGAAACTCTAGAATGGAAGAGTATAATATTTAAGATTCAATACTTATTGCATATCTATAGGATATGCAGGGCATACTTATCCTGATGATGATTTGTATCCTGTCATTGTTTAAAAGTCAGTCTTTCCAGAGATTAATTGGTTTGAAACAAATTTTCTATTGACCCTGACTTAAGAGTTTTTATTTTAAGTCTTATATTTCTTATTTCTATACTTCTACTTAATATTTCTTTTTAGTTCCTTAAGGTGAACATTTGGATATAAATCTGAGGCCTTCACATCTATTTTATTATAAACATTCAATGTTATAAATCCCCATAAAAGTATTTAATTGTATCTTATAAATATTGATGGGTTGTGTTTTCATATTCATTCAATTTAAAATTTTCTAATTTTATTTGTAATTTATTTAACCCATGGGCAATTTAGAAGTATACTGTTTGATTTTCAAGCATTAGAGATTTTGTATAGATTTGTTATTGATTTGTAATTTAGTTCTGTTGTGACCAGAAAACATATTTTGATTTATTGAGTCTTCAATTTGTTGAGAAATATTTTATGGTCCCAGATTTTGTCTATTTTGGTTCATGTTACATGTGTATTTGAAGCAATATATACTGATTTTGTTAGGTGTAGGATGTTTATGAATATTAACTATATTGACTTTCATGATAGGTGTTCAAGTCTTCTATGTCTTTAGTAATATATATTTTTTAAAGATTTTATTTATTTTCGAGAAAGAAAGCAGAAGAGAGTAAGGTGAAGAGCAGAGGGAGAAGCAGGCTCTCCACTCCGGGGGGGAGCCTGAGGTGGGGCTGGATGTGCTCAGGATCATGACCTGAGCAAAAGGCGGACACCCAACTGACCCACCCAGGCATCCTATGTCTTTAGTTATATTTTGGGCTGATTAACATCAATATATCACTAGAGACAAAGAGTAATCTCAAAAATATATGTTATCCAATCTAAATAAAGAGCCTTAGTGTCATTGTAGAAAACCATCAAGTGATAGCAAGTGCTAAGCTACACATCAGGATAGTTTCTTAAAATTGAAATGTAGATAATTGGGAAAATTATTTGTATAGTAGTTGAAAATTCCTAGTTTGGGGAAAACATATTTATAGATCCAAAAATGTCAGTAAAACCTGAACATAAAGAAAGCTACATATACAAATATTATCATGCTGATGAAGATAAAATGAAAATATTTAAACAGTCAGAGGGTGAATAAAAAGGCATTGTATAGAAAATATCAATGACATGGATGATGGCTATGTACCAGAAACAATGGAAGCTAAGAGACTTTTGAATACCTGAAAATAAAGAAAAAACCCTCAAATTCTATAACCATCACAAGTATCCTACATAAACTAAGAAGAGATATATTTTAGATAAATAAATGTTGAAAACAGTCATCCTCAGCAAATGTGTACTACTAGAATTTTTAAATTCAGACTGAAAAAAGATAACACAAGTTGGAAACAAATTATGTGTTCACATTTCAATTACGTATTTATAATATTTCATAATATTGTATATTATGATAGAAAATATCTGTTATCAATAGCAAAAAAGTAATGGGAGTTAAAAATCAGATTTTACTGTTTTAAGTTTCTTAAATTTTGAAAGAGTTGGCACAGTGTCACCCCTAAGGACAATAGTATTTGAGAACAAGTACTAGAAAACACAAAATATAACTAACAGCAAATGAAATAAGATGGAATATTAGAAAATATTCAACTAATCTAAAATAAGCAAGAAAAGATTGCTAGTGGAAAAAGAAGACAGGAAAAATAGGTTACAAATAGATTTTAGAATTAAAAACATCCTATAATATTTTATGTAAATATACAAAACACTCCAATTAAAAAGGCAATGATTATAAGACAGGAAAATAAAGTAATACACTAGTGTATGTTATTTATAATATAGTTTAAGTGCTAAAAAAGATACCGAGAGGGGCGCCTGGGTGGCTCAGTGTGTTAAAAGCCGCTGCCTTCGGCTCGGGTCGTGATCCCAGCGTCCTGGGATCGAGCCCCGCATCGGGCTCTCTGCTCTGCGGACAGCCTGCTTCCTCCTCTCTCTCTCTGCCTCTCTGCCTACTTGTGATCTCTATCTGTCGGATAAATAAATAAAATCTTAAAAAAAAAAAAAAAAAGATACCGAGAACAAGAAGATAGAAAAAGGATCTAGTGTGTAAATGTTAAGCACAAGGAAGTTACTGTGGCTATATAATTTTCTGAAAAAATAGACTTTGAGACTATTACTAGAGAGAAATGAGAACATTTTGTAATGATGGAAAGTTCAATTCATTACTAAGACATAACAGTATTTTCACACTTAATGACAGAGTGTCAAAATACATGAAACAAACACTGACAGAAATAAAAAGACACAGACAAACCCACATGCATAATTTGATATTTTAACAACCCTGAATTTGTAAATGATAGAGCAACTAGATAAAATTTATTAAGCATAGAGAAGATTGGAATAACAGCAGAATACAAATTCATTTCAGGTTCACATGGAAAATGATCAAGATAAATCACATGCCAGACCATATGTGAAAATATATTTCAAAAGATTGTAATGATACAAATAATATTCTTGGAACAAAACAGAATTTAATTAGAAGATCCAGATATTTGGATAGTCAGTAACATTACTAAATAACTAATGGACCAAAGAGATATCACAAGAGAAAATTAGAAAATAATCTGAAGGGAAGGATAATGAAAATAGAACATCACATTTTGTAGACTGCTGCTAAAGTGGCACATATATAGAAATACATAGCTTAAATGTTATTTTTAAGGGGAAAATGGCTTAATAAGCAATGGATAATGTTACCATTTAATTTGCAAGGTGAGAAAAATTAAACCTAAATAAACTTATAATTAAAAAAATAGAAAAAGGTGAGAAAAGTAAACCTAAAATAAACCTAAGGAGGGAAATAATAGAGATTCAAAATCCATGAGAAGAAGAACATGAGATAAAGTCAGAGTTATATAATACTTTCAAAAACAAAAACTTGAGAAATCCTTAGAAGATGATTTTAGAGGAAAAAAAATAAAGCCCAAAATACAAGATTAGGCAAATATGAGTAAATAGTAAGGCACACAGGATAGAAGGAATGGTTATTAAATTTATTGGCAAAAAAGTGTTTATAATTTAAGTTGACAGATTCTTTGGAAAATACATTTTGTGAAAACTGAAGAAAAAAATAGAAAACCCATATAGCTCTTTATCTGTTAAACTATTAACTTTCCCACAAAGAGAAGTCCAAAGCCACAGTATTACACCAAATTATGTAATGTATTTAAAGAAGAAATGACATTATACATTATACATTTTTAAAGTCTTCTTTAAAATGGAAGTAAAATTCACAGTCCATTTGATGAGTCCAACTTGACCTTCTTATCACAACCTGACAAAGGCTCAAGAAAAGTTGCAGACTACCCCTTAATGTATATTGACACAAGAGTCATTAACAAGGTATTAGCAAATCAAATACATCAATGTTAAAAAGACATCGCATGACTACTGGGGTCTACTCTAGGAATGAAAGGTTGCCTCCATGTTAAAAAGTCAGTCGATATAATTCACCACATTAAAGGAAAGTAAGGAATAAACCTGATTATCTCACTCAATTGAGGAAATATATTTTATAAAAACTGACACATTAAAAAAAATCTCTGCAAGGGAAAGGAAAACTTCCTTAAATTGATATAAAGGTACTAATTAGCTCAGCTGATAATAGACTTAGTGGTATAAAAGGATTCAGAAAAAGGCCAGGATATCTTTGCTCTTCACTTCTATTTAACTTCTATTCAACATTGTATTAAAGGTCCTAAGTGTACATGCAGTAAACCAAGAAAAACAAATGAAGCCATATGTATGGGAAAGTAAGAAGTAAAACTATATTCCCAGTCAAAAACTTGCTGAGCTAACAATGTAGCAAATTCAAATAATACAGAATTTAAAAAAAAAATCAACCTTCTATATTTGTATCCAAAAGATGTAATTATATTTAAGAATGTTGTATTCACCAAAGGATTAAAATATAAAATACATTGGAATAAATTCAAGAACATCTGTAAATAAGACCATGGCCAGTAGAAATAAAGATAACCTAACAAATGGAACTTAATGAATTAGAAAACAATATTAGTAAGGTATCAATTATCTATAGATTTATAAAAGCACAGTAACTAACATACCTTCACATTTTTAATAGAAATTAAAGGTGATTCCAAAATAAAATTCAATGACAGAAAAGTTCAAACTATCCTGGAAAAAGAGGAATGTTGGAAATTCGGGCTAGCAGAACTTTATACTAGTCAGTAATGGAAGCCATGTGGAGCTGGTAATAAGGACAGGTAAATTAACTAAAAAAAAAAAAAAAAAAAAAGTAGAGGGGCGCCTGGGTGGCTCAGTCATTTGGGCTTCTGACTTCAGCTCAGGTCATGATCTGCATGTCCTGGGATCAAGCCCAGAGTTGGGCTCTCCATTGAGTTGGGGAGCCTGCTTATTCCTTTCCCTCTGCCCCTTCTACCACTTGTGCTCACTCTCTTTCTCACAAATAAATAAAATTTAAAAAAAGAAGAAGAAGAGTAGATATTCCAGAAAACGATACGTAAATATAATCAAAGTGCCAATGTCATTCTGTAGGAAAAAGATAGCCTTTAGCAAATGGTTTTGGAAGCACTGTATTCACATGTAGAAAACTACAGATGTTAGTCCCTAACTCAGTCATGTACAAAAATTAATTCCAAGTAGATATAGGCCTAAATATTAAAACTTGAATTTTAAAGATTCTATAAGAAAACATGGATAATATCTTTCTGAACTTGGGATAGATAAAAGCACACATTTTGAGAGAAATTGTAAGTTATACTATCAAAATTAAAACCTTCTCATCTAATACCATTAAAAAAAGATAAGCCAAAGAGGAAAAAGTTATATGGAATAAATAAAACTGACAAGAGACAAAATATATAAATAACTGCAAATCATAACTAAAACACAAACTAATAAAATGTCGCAAAATGTATATACCTCACAAAAGAAATTCTTTGAATAATGATTGAGTACATAGAAAGATATGGTCCATATATACAACAGAATATTATGCCTCTATCAGAAAGGATGAATACCCAACTTTTGCACCAACATGGACAGGACTGGAGGAGATTATGCTGAGTGAAATAAATCAAGCAGAGAAAGTCAATTATCATATGGTTTCACTTACTTGTGGAACATAAGGAATAGCATGGAGGACATTAGGAGAAGGAAAGGAAAAGTGAATTGGGGGAAATCAGAGGGGAAGATAAAGCATGAGAGACCATGGACTCTGAGAAACAAACTCAGGGTTTCAGAAGGGAGGGCGGTGGGGGGATGGGTTAACCTGGTGGTGTATTAAGGAGGTCACGTATTGCATGGAACACTGGGTGTGGTGCATAAACAATGAATCTTGGGACACTGAAAAAATAAAATTAAAAAAATAATAATTAATTTTTAAAAAAAGTTGCTCACCATTACAGATTGGGAATGCAAATTAATATTACAATTAGATACCATTGCAGACACTAGAATGGTTAAAGTGAGACACATTAACACCAAATGTCAGCAACAACTTAGAGCATCTTAAATTCCTGAATTGCTAATGGAAATGTAAACTGTGCAACCACTTTCGAAGGCAGTTTGAGTACATTTGTTTTATGAAATTAAATATACACTTACTCCGTCACCTAGCAATTCTACTTTTAGCCAGTATTTAGCCATAAGAACTAAAAATAGATGTTCAGAGAAAGATACTAAGACTCAAGCAATACCAAACCTAATGTCCATCAACAGGAAAATGAATAAACATCGTGGTATATATCCCTACTACACTACCACTAACCAACAAAAGGAAATTAAATAGTAGTATATGCAAGGACATTCTTAAAAATTAAAAAGAAACTTATAGTAAGTGGTAGAAGCCCAAATCAAATGGGTACATGTTATTCCATTTTTATGAAGTTGTTGGAACTAATCCATCACACACACACACAAAAAAATCTGCACAGTCATTGCCAATGCTGTGCTGGGAATAGTAGTAAGAGAAGGCATAGCAAAGTTTCTGGGTTGATGTGCATACTCTACAACATGATTACCGTGTGTGATTACATGAGGCACGTGCATAAAACTGAGTTTTGCATTTAAGGTCTGTGCATTTCACGGTGTATATCTAGGGAAGGGGAAGAAGGTGAAGGGAGAGGTAAAGAAAAGGAGATTATTTCCTAATATAGTAATACAGTAGCTTCAGACCTTAGTTTTATGAACGGATAACATTTTAAATGCAGGGCAGCTAAAATAGATTGCCACTTTTTGTCCTGCCAATAATAGACATTTTAAAATATACTCACACACAAGTTCTGAGAAATCATTGCTCTTTCTAGGAAAGTTTTTGAAAGGTTATTTAACATTTAAAAAAGTATAATCAAAACCATGCTGCCACATCTTTTACAGAAAATATTGCTCTAAGTGTTATGTACAAATACTGTATTTTTTTAAGTTCTTCTGGTATTTTATACAGTGTAGTTTATTTACCTGCTCTATTTTCTATAAATGAAATATTTTATATTATAGGTCATTACCATAATTTCAAATGTCAAATTTAGAATCTACATGTATAAAGACTTAACTTTCTTTTCTTTAACTCTGATATTTCTGAGGGAAACGGATTATAGTAAAGATTAGAAAAAAATTTAGATAGCAGTTATTAAGTTGAACACTGAAGTTCTTTCCAGGCACTTTTACTTCTGCCTTATCATTAAGGGTAGAAAGAGGCTGTATTTCTTGGCTTAATTCTCTTTTGAAAGCCCGCTGGGATATGAGCAATGTATCCTTCCAACATCTGAATAAAATAACAAGAGTAATTTCTACTAAGTGAGAGAAATTAATCTCAAACTAGGCTCCATGCTTCCTTTCTTCCTGAGTTCATCTCAGTTCAGACAGCTTAGACATCAAGCCCCACCCACGCAGGGGCCATGTCAGGGAATAACAGTAAACAGTGTCAACTAACAAGGTGGTTAAGGCCATTTTTTGTCAAAGCTGACATATGGCAAGGCATACTGTCCAGCCTTTGGATAGTGACACAGAACACACAGGTCCTTATATGAACTCTTTACAATGACTATTGCCAGAGCTTGTTTAGCTCTGTGTGCTACTTGGACACATCACTCACTTTTTCACACCTGATATTCTTCTTCCCACTACACCAAGCCCAACATAAGGGAGATCTCCCTAGGCCAAGGCACTAAAAATTTCTTCTTTGCATTAGTTTCCATTCTTCCCATTTTCGAATTTCTTTTTGGAAAAAAAAAGATCAAAGTCCAAAAATTTGACATTTTTTACTTAATTCTGAGTTTTGTATGTTACTCTTAAGAGACAGGGAGCATAAAATGTCCTATCATACTGAGTTAAGAATCATGTGTACAATAAATTGAAGTAGATACATAATAAACAACATCCCAAAACAAACATCAAGATGTTGAATCATTATTGTATCACAATATGTATCTTATATATCCATCAAACAAAGTCCAAACTAATCACAGTACCTAAATGCCCAAGAGTAGGATTTTTTTATAGACATACTAGCAGATTTAACATCCTTCTTGACATTTAAAAGAAAAGGCTGATGAGTGTGTGCATGTGTGTGTGCACACACATCTTCTTTATCCAATGGAATATTACTCAGCCATCAAAAAGAGTGAAATCTTGCCATTTGCAATATGATGGATGGAGGTAGAGAGCATTCAAAATGAAATAAGTCAGAGAAAGACAAATATTATATGATTTCACTCATAGGTGAAATATAAGAAACAAAACACGTGAACATAAGGGAGGGGTAAAAAAAAGAAAAGAGAGAGGGAAACAAACTGTAATAGACTCTTAAAGACATAAAACAAACTGAGGGTTGATGGAGGGAGGTGTATGGATAGACTAAATGGGTGGTGGGCATCCTCCTTGATGTGTTGTGATAAGTACTGAGTGTTGTATATAAGTGATGAACCACTGAATTCTACTCCTGAAACAAATATTACACTACATGCTAACTAATTAAAATTCAAATAAAAACTTGAAAAAAAAAAGACATTATTGAACTAATCCACACCATTTTGACAATTAATCCCTTTTTTCCTATCATAGAATGATCCACAGTAATGGCCCATGTAAACAAAAGGAAACTTTTAAGTGAAATTGAAAGAATTGGAGAGTCAAATATTGGAGGGTCAAGGAAGGGTTTCTATTTAAAGTAAAGAAGCTTCAGTGTCTTGTAGCTTAGGTTATTGGGCACTTAGTAGTCTTCAGAAGAATTTCAATGAAACAATTTCCCTTTTCCCTCATCCAACTACCAAAAGATCCCACAAAAAACTAAACAAAACCCCTTGATACGTTTATGGATGCAAACAATCTTCAATACCTCCCTGTTCTGATCTCCCCTTACCTCTCCTCAGCACTTCTTCTTCTTCTTCTTCTTTTTTTTTTTTTTTTTGGTGTGTGTCGAGTGGAGAATCTCACACCGCACTCTAAGGACCCAAAACGTCTGTGTTCTGGTTTCTTACCAAGATCTGCCTTCTTCTCTTGTCAAAGGAGAAGGCCTAATTTGAGATCTAGCCATTCTAACCAGAGTTTTGTCACTTGGGCCTTCAGCTGACCCTTCTCTCAAGCCCGTTCTAAAATGCTATTCATATAAAATTGATTTCCATGGAAATTTACTCATATAGTGATTTATGTATATATCCCTGGGGGAAAAACAGACATATGTTTATGATATTAAAATGAGTATGATTTAATGTCATCACTTGATATCAAGTTAAATCATACATCTATAATACTTTATCAGAAGCATTGCTATCGGGTTAACTTTTCAATTACAAATGTGGCAGTGAGTGTATATTTATAAAGTACAAACATATGCAATTAATGGCCCATGATCTGTGCATTAAAGACCATAAATGTATTTCATTGGAATAAGTTTTCTAATAAAAGTATTCTCATTCCCAGTTAAGAATATAAAATACATTTCAGATCTTTCCTCTGATCAAGTTTGATAATCTTTGAAAAAAAATGCAGACCAACAATTTTTTGATTTATAATGAAATACATAGAGCAGTAACAGACATTTTTCAGGTTTAGAAATTCTCTGCTCAACGACATGGCTCCATAAAGACAGAGCCTCATAAATTATTGGGATAATTTCATTCAGAGCTCAGGTTTATTACACTGAGGCCAACACACTGGATATAATCCTTAGGAAAACAATAGCAATCTGGCCTGTTTTATGACTACATGGGAAAGCGGGTCAGGAGCAATTTACTAATTCACTCAGCAGTAAAGATAATTACTGTTTTTAATGATAATGTACTACAGGCCTATCTAATTGGTTCATGCCTCATGTTTAAACTGTTCTAGCTTAATAAGTGCAAGAACATTATATTTACTTTGCTGGGTCTAAAAAGCACGTGATACTGAAAACTGACCTTTAAATGATCCCCTGTGCAGTTCTGTAATATTTGTTTTGGATTATTGGAAGTCTTGAATATTTTTCGCTAAAATGTGTACTTGGATTATATATTTTCATAGGTCCTCATTTCCTCTCTGCTGTGCCCATTAGGACACCCAGAATACATTAAGAAAAGCACGGTCTCAAAAAGCACACACCAGAAAATTAAAAGGAGGGGACTGTTTAAATTATGTGAATTAGAGAAATAGGGTCAGAAAGAACTTTAAAGCTTCTCCCATTAGATCTCTTTCTGCAGAACTAATGAATTCCATTTATTTTTTCTCAATCATTTCAAATGACTACTGTGTGGCTTAAACTGTTGTATTTATGGCATCAAAAGTATAGTGCCTGGAACATATTTATTCTCAATTAAGAATAGCTAATTTTTTGAGTTTCTTTATTGACCCTGCTATAAAAAGTATTTATCATTTACAGCAATACTTTTGCATTGTTTTCCCATCAATGCTGGAGGACCACAGGATACTCAGAGCAATGTTAAAATCCACACTCCCTCTCAACACCAGCCTAATTGCAGGAATGAACTCTCATTTCCACAGCTGTGGGGCATATTGTCAGATTACGCCTTACAGCGTAGTGTCCCTTCATGAAGGCTGTCCTCAGCTGAATGTAGCAAGTTGCTTTGCCTAAGGTCACGTCACCTTCTGGACGCAGCATTTTTGCTGAAACTAAAATAATCCCCAGACTATTCTGCCATATATTTTCATTATTGTGTGAGTTTTTTCATTTTGCCAGGAATGATAACATCACATTATAGATAATGCCCAAAAATTACCTAAAATAATGTATACAAATAGTAGTTATTGGCTATCAATTTTATCATGTCTATAATATGTATAATAAATGTAGTTTTTTTCAGAACTGACGTGTTTGAAATACATGCTATCAAAAAGGTACTCAGAATAGTACGTATTATGTAAATCTGCCTCTCTTGCATGCAAGCTACTTGCATCTTTGAGTATTTGTTTCTGCTTCTTTTTGGATTTGGAAAGCAGAAGGGTGTAGAATAAAGATAAGACATTAAGAATGTACCTGCCCTTGAGGTATAGTGAGAATAGTGGAGATAGAGAAAAAAGGAAAAAAAAAAAAAGTACTATCTTGTGTCCCTTCTCCCCATTTACCTGCCAAATTAAGTAAGTGGTGTTCATAAGGTTCTCTATACAATGGCTCACAACCACTATTTTCCCAACTCTATGAATTTTACTGTTATGTTCTGGAATGCTATTTAAAATTCCATTGCTGACCAAGAGTAAGAGCTGCTGGCCAACTTCTGTTTCAGCACGTAAGAAGCTTAGAAATTGCCATTCCATCCTAACAACAATGTTGAACAGGCTGAAAAATCAACAACTCTTCCAGAAGCCATAAGAGAGAGTAGGATGCAGAGCAAACACAAGCTCTCAAGATTGGAGACCAACATGCAAACAAAGCAAAACTTAACTGAGCAGAGACTCTGGGGCAGAACCAGTGGCCATGTGGGAAAACATAACTACTGTTGATGAATTCCTGGAAAATCATATTAGAGAAGATTGAAAGTTAAAAATTCTAAATGTATCCAGTCCCAGGGAGACCCACAGTTTTGTGGGGCTTACCTCCAGGAGCTCAACTAGATCCCTTCAGTGAATATAGAAGTAAGATCCTCTTCTACTTCCCTCAAGAGGTGGGAGAAGATCCATTTTTGAAACACACCAGAGCACTGCATTCTCTTTCAAAAGTCTGTCCTCAGGAGAAACTAACTAAGCAAATCTAATCTGCTGGGATATTATCAGAACTTCACTCATCTGGGGAAGAGAAACACTCAGCTTTTTTCTGGAATACACAAAACTACTAAGATCAAAACTATGGAATAAAACATGTCTGTTGGCAATCCTTTCTTGGAGCTTTCTTGGTGAAACCTGAAACTGGCCCCCTTAACACAGAGAGTAGGGAGAGACCAAAGAAAAAGGTGGGTTACTCCAGGTGGGTAGGTGGGAGATTTAGTAAGCAAAGGGAACTTATATACATACAGGGCTTGTCTTGAACAGCAGCAAGATGAGTGGCTCCCCACCACCTGTCCTCCAAATCATAAAAGTTTACATAGAGGCCTTAACTGGGTTCAGCCATATATACAGTGCAGATGTGCTCAACACCACATCACTATCTCAAGGTTGTGTCCTTGGATCACCTCTGGGAGTGGGAAAGGCAAGCAGAACCCACATTCCAAGACAGGGAAAGGGGTGAGGAGCCTCTCATTGTCTGGGTCCTGCTCAGGAGTTATGTGTTTTTTTTTTTTTTTTAAGATTTTATTTATTTATTTGACAGACAGAGATCACAAGTAGGCAGAGAGGCAGACAGAGAGAGAGAGAGAGAGGAGGAAGCAGGCTACCCGCCGAGCAGAGAGCCCGATGTGGGGCTCGATCCCAGGACCCTGGGATCATGACCTGAGCCGAAGGCAGAGGCTTTAACCCACTGAGCCACCCAGGCACCCCAGGAGTTATGTGTTTTTGATGACCTTTCCAAACACTCCACTCTTTGTGACTGGCTCTTATGATCCCATTCTCCCTTCTCTTCGGCAATAGGTCCTGAGCAGCCAGCAAGGATTTCACTAGTGTGGATGTGGCTCCTTTGGCAGCTATCTGGCTACACTGGAGGCAGTTGCCTCCACAAAATTACAGGTACATGTATGGGAATACACAGATTGAGACAATAATTGCCAAAATTAATGACAACTTTTTCCACAAACAGTTATAAGTTCTGAACCATCGATTTATTAAATCCCCTAACCTGGAGGTCAGATCACTCAGGGCATTTACTTGTGTCCTCCTGTGATTTAATAAAGATGATACATTAACATAATTATCAGGTATGAACACACATTTTGTTTGGATAATGGCACAGGGGCCTCCTTGGGAGGAAGTAATAATGTTCAAGTCCAACCTGCTCTGGAGAACAGTTTATCTCATTATAGCCATTTCAGTGTTAAGTAAGGGCAGGATATATTTGCTATCATTTAGGGCTGACTCAATAAATTTATTAAGGGCTTCTATGGGTTCTCTTAACATCCTCCAAAACAATGGAGTGGATAAAGATGGTAGCCAAATTATCAGACCAGTGGAAAACAAGAATGTTCCAACTGGGTCTTGAGGAGAAGGAGGTTGGCAGCTCTGGAAACTTGACCTGGTTGTCCATATTATACACAATGGCTTGGGGAGATAGCACTGTCAGGAATGAGGAGATGTACTGTGGGCAGGGTAAGCCAGACTAGGACCTCTATCTTCTCCCCTCTCTCAGCAGTGCATATTTCATTCCAGGTATAGGGCATTTTAATAGGTTCAGCTTACAGTAGGATAAGAGGATTCTAATAGAGCTTAATTAGTTTCCCCTCACCTAGAGGTACAAATTAACTCACCCATCTTTGTGGGACATTGCATTGTAACTTCCATAAATAATTCATTTTCCATGTGTGATGGGGCTTGGTGTTCTCAGCAGCACAGCACATTGATCTATGGTGGGAGTCTAGGCAATGTTTATTTCCCAGGACCTCCATACCTTCATGGTTTTGGTTATCTCAGCAGGAGCCTCCAGTCTGGCAAAGGGACAATAGGTCCTACTGGTTGGTTATTTAAATGTATTAAAGCCTGGGATAATACTTCAGTCCCCCTGGCTTACCTGTAGGTTTACCTGTGATCAATTTAATTTGTGTTTTAATGTTCTGTATATTCTTTTTTTTTTTTTTTTTTTTTGCCAATCCTGTTGCTGTGGATTATAGTGGTGATGGAACCTACATTCGGTGTCATATTCTTTTGCCCAGTCTTGAATGTCATGACTTTTGAAATGTGAACCCCACTGATTAGTCAATAAGGGTATCTCTACTCTTACTTAATATTTAGCTTTAGTATTTGACAATTAGCTTCTCTAATCCCTTGATGGTGGCAGCCTGGCTTGACAGGGACAAGCTTGAGTTGGGCCATAACGCAGTGTTCAGACAAACCAAGGCATAATTAGAACTTCATTCAGAGGGAAAGGGTGGACATAACCAATTTTCCGATCCTTCACTGGCTGGGAACTCTGGTGGGTGGCCCCAGATTCTCTTGGCAGTTGCCTTGGGTGCTATTTAGCACACACAGGGCATATGTTATTGCATTGGCCAAGTCACTGTATTTTTTAAAAGATATTAATTCTTTCTTTCCTTCTTTCTTTCTTTATTTCTTTCTAGAGAGAGAGAGAGCTCAAGCAAGCACAAACAGGGAGAGAGGCAGAGGATGAGGGAGAAGCAGGCTCCCTGCTTGTGGGGCCCGATCTCAGGACCCCAGGATCATGACCTGAGCCAGATGCAGACACTTAACTGACTGAACCACCCAGGTGCCCTGACCAAGTCACTGTACTTTAAGAGCAATATAGCAACCCCAGCAACAGGCCTTCCTATTGGGGCATTGCTGCGGCCATTCTTTCTATATATCCAATTTGCTGTATCTACTCAAGGGTCAATAGCTAAGCTTTGAACCTGTGGTTTAGCTCAGGTTCCTGATTGCCCTGGGGTGTCCATGCCTTATCAGCTATGACAAGAAAAGCAGTGAGGACTGCCTGAGGCTTTTTGCATGTGGACCTAAATGTTTTTTCACTCATCCTGACCCCTTAAGGACTTCCATCTCTTGGTTTCCCATTGTCCAAGCCATAGGTTTCATTCCTTCAGAACAGCCCGACTGCCAGTGCAAAGGATTAGCAGCCACGTTCATGAGTAATCAATCACTAGCAAACTATGCAGAGCTCACTCAGCCCACCATCTGTTGCACTGGCTGCTGTCTCAGAGGTTCAGCAAAGAGGAGGGCTGTGTGCGTTGCTAGGGACTGTTGCTCTAAGGGGGGGAGAGAGGGTTTCTGCTCCTTTCCAGAGGTAGGACCAAAATCCTAGGGCACTCTCTCCTTCTGTTGACTCAGCCACAGTGCCTGACCTATACCTTCCAGAGCCACAGACACATCCAGCTCAAATGGCAACCCTATTTCAGAGATACCCAGAGCTTTAATCTGTTTCATTAATATTTCTACCTTCTCAAAGATGGCTTATTCCTCTGATTCCCAGTCCTACAGGTGCCCTTCCTTTACCAGATAGCATAAAGGACAGGGGCACTGTGCTGGGTGGGAATTAGAAGTCCTCCAAAACCCCCAAATCCCCATAACAGTTTATATATCTCACATTCTTAGGGATTGGATAAACTTACATCTTATCAATTACAGATTTTGAAACAACATGAGTCTTATCAGACCTGAGGATACCCAAAACCTTATGGTAGTGCCTGGGCCTTGAATTTTCTGTGGGTTCATTGCCCCTCTTCTCCTTCACAGAAGTTCCAGCAGATATAATGTTAACATTGTATCATCAATGTATGTTACCATTTTAATAATGTGGAATATTTAATAATATTCTCCTGTGGAAGGAGAATAGGGACAATTCTCAGGCTACCATCCTATGACATGTTGTGGGGTTATATAGGTTGTCTCGGGGGGAGCACTTGAAAGGTTCATATTGTCTTTCCCAAATGAAGGTAAATTGATCTTAGTTATCAGAAACCTGTACTTAGCAAAGTATTTTCCATGAATCTTTTGAAGATGAAATGCTTTTGCAGGAAGTTTTTACCAAAGTATCAGAGTAAAACAATAATTGTGTGTAAATGACAAAAGACTTTATAATGGCCATGGTTAAAGATTTGATAAGCGTTCATTATAACACAATAGACAAGGAACTTTTACAACAGTGTGTATTTTTAAAAACACACCCCCTCAATACACACACACAAGTTTTTTTCTTTAGTCTCTGTGAGCAATGTTTTGGTTGTCTCCTAGAGTGTTGACATTTCAAAGACATGAAAAGATTTATAACTTTCAGAAACAGAGAAAGAATGTATGAATGCAAGTTTTCTCCTAGATGTTTTGTAGTAATTGCTATTTAAAATTTTCCTGGGGGGACCTGAGTGGCTCCTTCAGTTGCTTTAGACTCTTGATCTCAGCTCAGAGCTTGATCTCAGGGCCGTGAGTTCAAGCCCCATGTTAGAGGCCCCAGTGTGGAACCTATTTAAAATAAAATAAAATATAAAGTAAAATAGAATGAAATAATAAAATAAAAATTTTCTTTATATCAGGGAAGAGAGGCCTGGGGTATTTCATTTGTTTTTTCATCAATTACCTCAAAATCCTTTTTCATTTTTATCACTTCCTTAGAGATCCTTCTGTTAGCATCCTAATCATGCTTTGCCACAAGTACTTACACATCTTCGACCCTCCTAGACTTGCAAAATGGCAAACCAAGGTCTCTAACTCATTATCTTGCTCTTCCATCTTGTCTGACACTACAGAAGTCAGCAGGCTAGTGGACACCTTCACATCCTTTTCTACTCTTAGCTTGTCTGCTAATTTCCTGACCCAAGCTTCAGTCTCTTTGGGCAATGATGACCAGCTAAAGTGCCCAAAGTAGAGGCCAGCCATTTGTTTCTCTTCTCTGTTGCAGTGTAAAATGTGCCTTCCTTCAACAAGTGCACTGGACAGGCTGGTATATTTGGGATGTCCCCATACTCATGCCGTGGTCCATAAGCATCTAACATCAGGCCAACTTACCCCACACAGAAGTTGAATGGCTAACTGGGATTTCCCCCCATTGAATCCCCTTTGTCTCTAGGAAACTTACTTAAGGGGCTTTTATGGGCCACCCCTCTCCCATAGAAGTTGATGGCCAACATGGGATTCCCCCAGGAGGATGCATCTCTGAGGGTCATCTCTTCACAGTCTCCTGGCTGACTCACCAACTGTAAGGTTGTAGCTCCCTCAGGAGCTTCTCTGGTATAGTCTGAAACCAGCCCTTATACATCAAGAGCAAAGAGAGACAAAAGGAAACCACTCCAGGTTGGTAGGTGACAGTTTTTATGCTCATGGGAACTTACATACAAGGTATGACTTAAGCAGCAGCAAGATGAATGGATCCCTACACCCACCCATCAAATCATAAAAGTTTACAAACAAGTCTTAACTGGGTCCAATCACATATACCATTCAGGTGTTCTCAACACCACATCACTGTCTCAAGGCTATGTCCTTGGAACAACCTCTGGGAGTGAAAAGGCAAGTGTAATCCACATTTCAAGAATAGGTGAAGGAGTGACTTAGTCAACTCATAGTTGTCTTGGTCTAGCTCATAGTCAATCAGCAGTCATATCTTTTTGATGACCTTTACCAACAAAAAGCTCAGTGGTTGCTAGGAAGGGGAATGAACAATGTAACATAGAGAATATTTAGGGCAGTGAAAATACTCTTTATAATATTATAATGGCTGATATATGTTATTATGTATTTGTACACACCCACAGAATGTAAAACATCAAGAATGAGCTCTAATATAAACTATGGACGTTGGGTGATTATGATTTGTCGTGGTAAGTCAGTCAATTTTAACAAGTGTTTTGGGACGCCTGGGTGGCTCAGTTGGTTAAGCAGCTGCCTTCGGCTCGGGTCATGATCCCAGCGTCCTGGGATCGAGTCCCGCATTGGGCTCCTTGCTCGGCAGGGAGCCTGCTTTTCCCTCTGCTTCTGCCTGCCACTCTGTCTGCCTGTGTTTGCTCCTGTGCTCTCTCTCTATCTGACAAATAAATAAATAAAATATTAAAAAAAAAAAACAAGTGTTTAAAAAAAAAAAACTATCACTACTCTATTGAATGATGTTGATAATGGGGAAGAAGCCTTTACATGTGTGGGAATAAGGGTTACAAGGGAAATCTCTGCACCTTCCTCTCAATCTTACTGTGAACCTAAATCCACTCTAAAATTTAAATCCTTGGGGCATCTGGGTGGCTCAGTGGGTTAAAGCCTCTGCCTTCAGCTCAGGTCATGATCCCATGGTCCTGGGATGGAGCCCCACATCAGGCTCTCTGCTCAGCAGGGAGCCTGCTTCCTCCACTCTCTCTGCCTGCCTCTCTGCCTACTTGTGATGTCTGTCAAATAAATAAATAAATAAATCTCTAAAAAAATAATAAAATAAAATAAAATTTAAATCCTTTAAAAATACGCTAATTGGCCTAAGACATCTTCTCTGAAATACATGCTAAAAAATGGAAATATTATTACATTTTGAGGAAAAAACCCAAATTCTTCCATATACCAAATTGTAGTTCATAAAATACATCTCTCATCTAAACTCTTGAACAAGTCTTAAAGATAAAATCTAGCTTTAAAACCTGAAATCGAAATGGTTTCATTAGCGAAATAACTGTTGATTATTTTCAGAACCAAATCATTTTAATAGTATATAATATTGTCTAAATAAATTTGATAAAGACTTTTGTGTTATGGAAAATAAATATGACACTATTTTAAAATAAAACTGAAAATGTAAATTAATTTTAGCAATTAGCTATAGGAGCCCGGCAAAATAATCTAGGAGTATATCATCAAAAACTAAGAAGTGATTGCTAGGGAACATAAAAGAAGAAGAAATGGGCTACTTTACTTAAAATAATAATAAGTCATCAAAAGATAATAAAAATGTAATAGAAATTAGACCACAAGTGAAACTGACCATTTTTTAAAAACAGATAATTTTAAAAAATCTTTGTTTGGAGTCATCTTGGTCCAGCTCTTGACTTAATCTCAGTTCATCATCTCAGGGTCATAGATTGAGCCCCATGTCAGACTTCATGCTTAGCTGGGAATCTGTTTGAGATTTTCTCTCCTTCTGCCCTCTCCACCATCTAAAATCAATCAATCAATCAAGCTTTTAAAAATATGTTTGTATATGTGGATATCTATATATCTATGGAGATATACAGAATAATAAAATAATAAGATGGAGGGAGACAAACCAAAAGAGACTCTTAATGTCATGAAACAAACTGAGGGGGATGGGGGGGAGAGGGGTTGGGAGAGGGGGGTGGGGTTACATTATATGTTTAAATAAAAATAAAATTTTTTTTTAAAAATTAAAAATAAAATCTTAAAAAAATAATAATAAGATGATAAAATTAAGATCAAACATATAAGCTAATAAATATAGTGTAGTCTTCAAGAGTGAAAGAAAGATATTTTTTCAGGGATTAAAAAAAAAGTGTGGAATTCAACGATATGGTGTTTATAAGAGAGTCACTTGATAATGCTAAAGAAATAATGAAAGTAAAAGGATATTAAATAATATTGTGCACATTCAAAAATGTAGACCGGGCTTCACAATATTTATATCCTAAAAAGATCAATATTAATTAAAATAGTTTAGTTAAACATGCACAAAAAATTATGGCTTATCTTTCTATATCATATCAAAATATAGCCATCATGAAACTTTCTACCAAAGGTTGAAAAAGGTATCAGCATAAGATACAAAACATTAAAAGTTAAAAAAACAAGAAACACTTGAAAAGAATGCCAAAGTATTAGGAAACTTGAATCTAACTCATTTAATTTTTCACAGACCATGTACTGAAATCATTCCTGGTGATGCATTATGAAACCTCAGTAAACAATAAAATTAATGAAACAAATGAAGTAACAAATAGGTTAATTAATTAAACATTATTAAACTATGTATAAAATCTAGGAATGAAATCATATAGTTAATAAGGTTTACCTATAGAAATATGTTAAATGGGGGCACCTGGGTGGCTCAGTGGGTTAAGCCTCTGCCTTTGGCTGGGATTGAGCCCCACTTCCGGATCTCTGCTCAGTGGGAAGCCTGCTTCCCCCTTTCTCTCTGCCTGCCTCTCTGCCTACTTGTGATCTCTCTCCCTGTCAAATAAATAAATAAAATCTTAAAAAAACAAACAAACAAAACCAGAAACCAAGTAAGAAACAAAACAAAATGAAAAAGCATTTATTTAAAAAAAAAAAAAAAAGGAATATGTTAAATGGTTTAACTGAAAGTAATGACTAAAATTGTTTACTCAGTCATTGTTTCAATGATTAAAAAATTATAATGCACTATCATTTAGAAAGTACTTAAATATAAATAAGAATAAAAATTAAAATTATTTTAAAATAATAAATAAATAAATAAATATCTACCAATATACAGTTTTTCTATCCCCACTAAACACCGAAAATCTCCACCTTCATTGTTAATCATAATTTGCCTCTTGTCATTTGTAATTCCAGCCTTTCATTTTTTTTAAAGATTTTATTTATTTATTTGACAGACAGAGATCACAAGGAGGCAGAGAGGCAGGCAGAGAGAGAGGAGGAAGCAGGCTCCCTGCTGAGCAGAGAGCCTGACACAAGGCTAGATCCCAGGACCCTGGGATCATGACCAGAGCCAAAGGTAGAGGCTTTAACCCACTGAGCCACCCAGGCGCCCCTCTTATTTTATTTTTAATATGAATGAAATACATTTTAAATTATTAGGATTCAGTTACCTATGAGAAGTATTTAGTTTCCCATAAAATATTTAAATAAGGGTATTACTAAGGAGTTATTATATTAATACTGGATTTAAATAAGAGTCGATGAGAATAACAACAATAAAAAGGATGGAAAAAATATAGTGCAGCAATAGAAATTTTCATAGACTTTTCATAGTCAACACTACAACTTATAGAAATAGAAATCTTCCTGTAGAAGTCTGCAACACTATTCATTATTTTGTAGTGATAATCAAAACAGTGTTAGTTCTAAAAGTCTAATATGAGACTGCTGTACCTAAGAGCTGTACCATCACTGCTTTAAGCATCCCCTCTCCATCCTTTGTGCCTAGTAGTGGCATGGAAAAAACTGGGAAGCTGGGAAGTAGTTCTCAATTCTCACAGGCAAGTAGAAGACCACCAGAGTAATAATGGGAACCTGTAACTTCTGTGTCTTCAAAGATTTTTCCTTGGGTGTCTGGGTGGCAGATGGTTAAGCATCTATCTGCCTTTGTCTCGGGTCATGATCTCCAGGTCCTGGGATTGGACCATGAGCAGCTTCCTGCTCAGGGGTAGCCTGCTTCTCCCTCTGCCTGCCATTTCCCCCTGCTTGTGCTCTCTCTGTCTCTTTCTCAAATGAATAAATAAAACCTTAATTTTTTTTTCTTATGCTGGCTATGGTTCCTTAAATGCCAATATCAAATATTAATTTATTTGAGTTTAAAGCCTTCTGTCTTCAGGATCTCCAGGATAAACCATATTCAGTCATTAAGTACCATTTTGGAAATTATTTTATTGAGTGTTTTCTTGCATAACAGCTGATTGCAATTGACTAGACTATGGTTTATAGAACCAAAAGTGGGAAAATAACTATTACATAGAGGAAGTTAGACCTCACTGCAACAATACAGTGACAATTTAAGACACTCAAAGGTTGACACTAAGTCTAACCAATAGCCTGAAATAAGGAAGACTCAAAAGGAAGAAAATGTGGATATTGAAAAGAGGAGGGTGCTCTGTTCATTCTGTCACCTAAATGCCCTAAGTACCCCCGCTCTTTGTTCACTCTTCTTGTTAATATTCTAAAAAGCATAATTGAAATCTTTATTCTTGAGATTAAGAGAAACCTGATGACTTTCCAGTAAATCCAAGAATCTTTGAAATTATTTATATTTTACCAACTGTAATAATTGCTCTTACATTAAGAGCAATTAAGTGCTTTTTCTTTGATAACCCATAACCAATTTGTACTGGTTATTCATTTCTGTCGATGATTTCTTTGGTTGCTTCAACACAGAACATGGATATAAGCCTCTATCTTTCTTTCCCAAGGGAACAGTGACAGGAGTTCTAAGGTCTTTGACAAACTCTACTACAAACCTGATAAATTTAATCTAGCCTAATAGATAGAATTGCTACTAAAATTGCATGAAGGAAAGAAAATCATAGAATTGGCTATCAGATATCATTATGGTGGCAGTGACAGAGGCAGAGATGAGATATATGAGAATTATTTAGGAAATTTAAGATCCTGATGTCCAAAGACTATATTTTGTTCACTATGGATCCCTACCCAGATTCAATAATCAATGCATAGTGGGCAAAACAAGTAAGTATCATGGCTTTTAAATCCTATTAGTTATGTCCTTTCATCTGGAACCACCGTCAAGTCATCTGCCACTTTGGTACTTTTGTCTCCTTAAATCTAAATCTCCTTACTTCCATCTTCCTTCTCTCAGTCCCCAAGCCCCAGCCACTTTTCTGTTTATTCTTTCTTCATTCCCATGTTTTTATCCATATAATCTTCCTTCAGTTTGAAGACCTCATTTATCCTTAGATGAATTCACTTGTGTTTGTTGGTATGGAAGTGTATTTATTTTGCCTATGCTTGTAAAAAAATATTTTTTGCTGGATAAAGAATTCTAGTGTTTTTTTTTCTTTAGCACTTTACTTATTTATTTGTTTGTTTATTTAAAGGATTTTTTTTTTTTTTTTGAGCGCACATGCATTTGTGCAAGCAGGGGTAGGAGGTGGGAGGGGAGGTTGGGATTGGGGAGGGGCAGAGTGAGGGAGAGAATCTGAAATTCTATCTCAGGACATGAGATCATGACCTGAGCTGAAATCAAGAGTCTGCAATGTAACCAAATGAACCACCCAGGTGCCCCTTTCTTTAGCACTTTAAAGATACAATTCCAGTGTCTTCTATTTTTTTATATATCTTGTTGAAAAGTTGTCAGTTGGAAAATTGGCTCCTTTGAAAGCAATGTATCTTTTATTTCTCTCTGCCTAGTTTAGGATTCCCTTCCATTTCCTCTTCCTCCTCCTCCCCTGCCCTCTCCTCCTCCTTGTCTTTTTTATTCCTTTAGCCTATAGCAGCTTAAGTGTAATGTTCCTAGTTGTTTTCCTGCTATTTTTCCTACTTGAGGTATATAGTGTTCTTAAATCTGTATCAGCTGTCTTGTTGTCAGTTTGGGAAATTTCTCTGATAGCATAATACCTCTTCAAATACTGTGTGTTTTCCATTCTATCTCTCCTCCTCATCCGGAACTCCAAAGACAAGTTGTTATACCTCTTTCATCCATTGCATGTCTTACATTCTTCTATTTCGTGTTTTTTTTTCAACCATAAAAGGAAAGTGTTTTTCAAGTCTATTAGCAAATTGCATTTTCTAATTTCTTATTCACTTATTTCTTACTTTAAGTTTGTTTTAGTTCTATTTTAAATTATTTTTAAGATGTTTTATTTGTCAGAGAGAGAGAGAGATGGTGAGAGACAGAGCATGAGCAGCTAAGAGAGAGAGAGAGAAGCAGA